>OY282559.1:372717387-372921866 GCA_958295665.1 Tipula vernalis
AGATTCATTAAGAGCCTGAATATTGACTGGACGGATAATTAAGTAGGTTCCAGCACAATAGATCTTTTAGGTCACGGTGCGAGGTGCCTTATCGCCCACATGGCCCTTCAATCAATAATAATAATAATAGTAGCATAATTTAGGATATATAAATGACCACCTAACCAAAATTGTAATGAAGATTTCTTGTACAAAATTGAAGAGGTCTCAATTCAGAGACCTATATTTAACTAACTAACTATATTAGGAAATAATTCCCTCTATAGGTTTTTCGAAGCTGAAAGATAATTTTAAATGAAGATTCTCATAATTTGGAATTTTATTTTGCACATTTGACATTAGAAATGTAAACAGAAATTAAATAATTTTTATACAAGTGAAAATATCACAAATTAATATTATAGATTAGGTATTCGTCCCTGTTGATGGGAATTAAACGTGTTTCGTTTAAAGTTAAAAGTTATAAATTATAGATTAAATGAAAATTCGAAATGTTTTGAATAATTTAGTTCGTACATTATTTAAGCGTATATTTTGATAATTTTTCTAATACAATTCGATTTTCGAAGGGATTCGATACCTTATTGAATATTGATTGAAAATTGTAAACTACTGTATATAGAAATGTGAGCACAACTTGGAAATTGCACAGGGAATATGGGAATTGTACCAAAATAACATTTAAACGTGAAAATTAAAAAAAAAAAAAACTGATTATCATAGAAACGAGATTTGATTGTGAAAAATAATTTTATCTTGGAGATTGCCAATTGGCACCATAAATTTTATTAATTTTTTATATGCTAATAGAAATATTCATAATTTTTATTTTTCAATAAAAGTCTACCATAAAAAATAGTTGTTGTGCATGACAGATTGATTATTCATTGGGGATACCCACATTTAAAATGCTGATATCGTCATAAAAATTTCAAACTATTAACAAATATTGTACAATAAAATACCACCTTCACTGGATGTATTCTACGAATGGGGAAGATAAATGTATCCAGACATGTCTACATTTATAGATGTATTATTTTATATGGGTACATTTTTTGCTGTACTGTTGGTGATGACTAACGTGGATCGATAAAACTTCATCTGGGCAAAAAATGAAAAATATGTTGTGATGGTAGAATGAGAAATTGCATTTATGAATATGTATGAAGCAAACAAAAATCTCATTTACCTTTGGGATATATATACATATATAAGTATATTGTATGTAAAAAGAGTGAGCACTTCGTTGTCCCGATAGATATTCTTCAACAATGTACTTGACGATTGTAATGCTATAAATTTGAATTTACTAAATTAAAAAATTAACATTTTTATTACATGAACATTTTTTAATCTTCTCACGTAACTTACTGATTAACAGTACAGTTGGGTTAATTACATTAACATGTTTAAATATGTGGACATATTTACATACTAAACAGAAAAAAAACTATTTATTTGAATTGGACTCAGTTGGGATTTTATTTCCAAAAAAAAAACTGCACACAACTATACATAAAAATCATTTCTTTTAGACTCGTTAAAAGTAAATTTACCGCACTTTTATGTGCTTCATTTAGACAGTTTTATTGCTTTTTATACAGCTAACCACACAATTTTATATAGAATAATTCGATGTTCGTTTTATTGTTTGTTAAATATGCTAGCTAGACTATAATAAAATTAGGACAATCTGGACTATAAACACTTTTCAGTCGATTACGCATTAACTAAAACACTATTATGGTCATATTTAATTAAATAACAAAGGTTCAATTATCTATATATGTATCTATAACAACGGCATAGACTTTTTAGTAATTCGAGATTATATCAAGAATTCAAACAAAGACAAAGAATTGTAAGATAATGCAATCAAAACAACATTTGGCTTGGGATGAGAGACAATATATTTTAAGCGAAATGTTATAGTATAAATATTGGATATTAGAGCTAAAAATGTAGATAAGAATATTTTGTTAACCTAAATTGGTTAAAAATCTAATTATTAAATTTACATCTGCGAACATCACATAATTTTTATTTTTATGTACAACTCATAAATTCCTTAGAAATATTTTACCCCCCCAAGTTGAATACCAAACATCGCACTACACTCACCCAATAAATAATTCTCAGGATTTACATCGAAAATGTATAATAAATTTTATATCTCATAAAAATGACAAACAAAAAAAAAATGATTCATTCAAAAAATAAAAAAGTCGAAAAGTCTATTTACAAGTATCATTTGTATGGGACGTGCAGAATATTGCGCAGCTGACCGAGCAAAAATCCAATGCAATTAGACAATCGAATTCTAAACTTGCTCTCTATAAACCTGCTAAAAATTTAAATTTGTGAAGTGTACTTAAATACGAAAAATTGTCCGTAAAATACAAAGGACTTAGCAACTTAAAACAAATTCGTAATCCGCTCCTGTACATTCGCAAATCGTGCGTACGGTATACTGAATGTATGATACCGATTTTTTTGACTAAATCACAGACTTTTCTAAATTGTTGATTAGTTCTTATATCATTCATAGAGGCCCTTACGTACGGCATTTTTACAAACCAATTTCGGTATTGATGGTCCAAACCAAAAACATCTATCAAATATCACATATATGTAGTAATGATGACTAATTGAAAATGACAACTTTGGACGATTTATTTTACCAGGGCGAATTTTTGTCAAATTTCTTAGTCCGTTGAATTTATTTTTGATAATTATTTGTGTTTGGTTTGGCAGTGAGATAAAAAATTTACAAAATTTTGTTTATTTTGATGTTTTAGAATTATCCGCTGCTTTTACCCATTCGGGAATATTCCCTTAGTACCGAAAAAATTCCATTAGTAGCATATTCAAGAATACAGGAATTTGAATTTCCGAACGTTTTGATCAATTTTGATAGATGTCCACATGTGGAAAATAGTTGTGGAATTTGAGAATAGGGTCCCAGGGGCCCTATTCTCGAATTCCACATCCATTTTCCACATGCGGACATCTGTCAAAATTCATCAAAACATTCGGAAATTTTAATTCGTATATAAAACACATGCGGCATGGACATTTTCCTATATGGGGAATTTCTTCCACCTGCTTAGAGGGGTCTAATTGCAAAAACCGATATCTTACAATTTCACAATTTTTCAGGAGGAAGCAAAAACTAATATAAACAAATTTTTGAGTTTGTGTACTGATATTATATTTTTTAACGTTTTATAGGCAATGATAAAGATGTTTTATCCAATTGGGCTGTTATAGGGTCATCCCATTTTTTTTAAATCTCTGTTTTAGATTGTAGTTATCGGTTTTTGAAATTTACCGTGTAAGATATAGTCTTTTGCATTTTAAAATAAAATTAAATTTATAGAACATAACAGAATAATATATTTCTTTAATAAAAATTAAGAATAAAACATTTCTTAAGTCATCCTTTGAGTTAAGACAGTAAAAACATAACAAAATAATAATAATATTAAAAATTCTGCTTAGACTGGAAATTCTTCAGGTGCTAAACGGCAACATTCGTCGGCTTCATCATGTTCGGGCTCAGTTGGAAAATGGTGGCGATCTATTACAGTTTTATAATATACGAGTTGATTAAAATCCCGCCATTTCTCACCATAGTGTGCTTTCAATAAAGCAGCGACGTCTACATATTTTTCAGGTTTCACAAAATTGCCTAGCGGTATTGCTTTTGGATTTATTAAAGATATTCTACTGGATTTTTTTAAAACTGATTTGCCAATATTCATATTGGCAATGTAGTTAAGCTCCCCCCTGATCAGAATAATACCAGGTTTTTCACCCCTTGTTAGGATCATCCTTTTGGCGGGATTAAATTGAAAGTGCCATTGGCCTGGTAGTTTGATATGTTTCTTAGCTTGTTCGCGCCAGTCATTTACATTACATTCGGTTGCCATGTTTATTACTTTTCCAAATTGTTGAAAAATGTCAAAGTATTCGCTGGGTTCAATAATATGATCCTTGGATCGAACTACCTTTTCAATGTTCCCAAATACTCGGTCAGGTGGCATAAAGCTATGGCCGACCACCGGAAAAATTAGTTCAACCGTCTTCACAGTGGCTGGAGCAGTGCTTAACCATTTAACTAGCATAGTTAACATAGTTGAATTTTTATTTTGCCCGCCGTATCCGTCAGCGATAAGCCTTACTACTTTCACCGATGGAAGAAATTCTGTTTCATTTAATCGATGAAAAACCGCAGATGCTATTTCGTTGGAAGATTTTGGTCGGTCTACTTCAGACCAGGCATAAATAAAAACGTTATCTTTAGTAAGGCGGCTTTTTGATGTCCCCTGCACGATGGTAAAATTATAAATATAAAACTGGCGTGAATAATACGCTATTTGATCCGGGATCTTAGGCATCGGCAAGTTTTTTTCACAGTCAAATGAGAATACTATTACTTCCGGGTCTGTATTTTTCAGCATACCGTAGAAAGCCGAAGCCTTAAGAAGATGGAGTTTTTTCTCGGTTAATATAGCACTTTTCTCCGTGTGCTCTGTTATAAATTTTAACCTTTCCTTAAACCGTAAGCACGTGGAACATGCATCAGTCAACGGTGAACCAAATCCAATATTGTATTCGGTGTTAAAAATTGTTCGAAGAAAGATTCCTTGATTTTATCTGGCTCACTCAAATTTGTATTATACATTCGCCATAATTTCTTTAGGAAAAGGTCACACGAAAGATACTTTCTTTTCGTTTGGGAACGGCAGTAATGACTTTCAATACAAGTCAGAGACTCAATAAAATTTCTCACTGAAACTTTTTTCTCCAAAAGCTTGTGGGACGTACGGTCTCCCCCACGTCTCTATGCTGGAAGAGCGCCATCAACCAGAAATCTTTTTGCAAGGTTACAGACGCGATCCTTTTTGATACCCAAAATCTGCAAGAACGCTGTTTGGCAGATTTGTTTTTTTTTCTTATCGTAGCAAATTATTGAGTAGTTCATACTCATAGCACGGTTTTTTTTAAAATTTTCTAAAACGGTTCGCCTTTGCGGCGCTTGTAACTTCAAACTTTTAAGGATGAATGTATCTTGATCTTTTTTCGTTGTATGTTTGTAGTAATTTGAATGATATTGCTTGATGTCCCTCATGCTTAGTTCGCGACACTTAAAAACGTTACTAAATTTACCTTCGTGTTTACAAGTCGGAAACTCTGGTAGAGATGTAGGTATGTACCTATTAAGTAATAATATAAAAATAATAAACAATGAACACGTTGAATTTGGGTGTATTACCCGTTATATTCTCTAAGTATGTAAATCATTATCGGATAATAAACACTAACCTATTCCGTTTTTCTACATTACGCTTCCATGCGGCAGGATTTTTGCTTTTTTCCTTGCTTTTCCTGCGTCCACAGGTGTTATATTTTCTTTAACAGTTTCCATATTAAATTATTTTGTGAAATTATTATCGGACAAATTTAAACCGTTACATTACATTCAATAGCACCAGCACATTACAATAACAAACACTATACTGAAACTATTGAGAGAACAATCCTTTAAACAACAAACAAAACTAAAAATGTAATGACACGTGATCGATCACCAATGGTTAGGATTGGTTATCGTAGATATCGTTTTTTGCATTTCATATGGTTACTAAGTTATCGGTTTTTGCATTTAATCGTAAATTTTGAATTTAAATAACGCGGGAAATATCGCCTTTTGCAAGTTTTTCGTTTTGAAGTCTTATTCTACTGGAAGAGATGAGTTCAGTGATATGCATAACTTATTTTTGAAAAATTTGAAGATATCGGTTTTTGCAATTAGACCCCTCTTATACCCATTCGCAAATATTCCCTTAGTACCGAAAAAATTCAATTTTTATGAATTTTGACAGATGTCCACATGTGGAAAATGGATGTGGAATTCGAGAATAGGGTCCCAGATGACAATAAAATATGAAGACTGTTTTTAAATTAGTTTTTCCCATCTAGAATGTTTTTTCAAATTTTTTTCTTTTTTATGTATACATAGCTACGAGGGTAGTTCATTAAGTGCATGATAAATGTAATAGATGGCATCTCAATCGAAATTTTCATTCCACATTTGCAAAGTACCATCTTTAAGAAGGCAACGGAAAATTTTCACACAGATCTGTCAGATAGTTCAGTTTTTACAATATGTAGTTGAAAGCATATAACCTCGTGAATTTTAAAAAAAAATGGAAAAAAGTGAATTTCGTATGTTAATAAAACAATATTTTTTGCGAGGAAAAAATATTACACAAACCCAAAAAATCGCTTAATCAACTTTATGAGGACTCTCCACCATTGTTTGGTATGATTCAGAAGTAGTTTGCTGAATTTCGTTATAGTCGTACCAGTATTAAGATGCAGAACGTTTGGGGCGCCCAATGGAGGTCACCCACCACAAATGGTCGATAAAATCCATGGCATGATATTGGATGATTGGAGAGTTAAAGTATGTGAGATTGATGAGGTTGTGGGCATTTCAATGAGAGCAAGTACGTAACATCTTATTGAAATATTTGGGCATGAAAAATCTATCCGGGCGTTGGGTGCCGTGTTTGCTTACAATTGATCAGAAAGTTTGGCGATGTTTAACCATAATCCTATCGAGTTTTTGCGTCGATTCGTAACTATGGATGAAACATGGGTATATTAACATGCATTGGAGACCAAGGAACAGTTGAAACAGGGATTTCTCTGCGCGAATCGGCACCGAAGAAGGCAAGGGTGGGTCTGTCAGCCAACAAGATGATGGTGAGTTTTTCTGGTATCAGACTTATTGGACAGATTCAGAAAAATATTCTGTTACATCAAGACAATACACGTATGCAAAAGTGTACATTCGCCATGACTAAATTCCATAAGATAGGATATGAACTGCTTACGCATCGAACATATTCGCCAGATTTGGCCCCAGCGATTATTTCCTGTTTCCGAATACGAAAAAATGACTTGGCGGAAAAACATTTGAGAGTTGCCGAAGTCCTATTTTTTTGGAAAGGATCGGGAAATGGGGAAAACGTTGGACTAAATGTATCGAGCTAACAGATGACTATGTTGAAAAATAAAATAAGTTTTGGTCAAAAATCTATTGCCTTTTTTATTTATCATGGACTTAATAATGAACCGCCTTCGTACATTAAAATAAAGTCCTTTCTTTAAAAATTTCCTTTTATTTTTTAAGTTATCATGTCCAAAAATGTCGTCTCGCTATTATCGAACTGTATGAATCTGGAAATTCGGCAACAAAAAAAAATAATTCAACGTCATCGTCTTCCATGCTCAACGGTCATCAAAGTAATAAAACGATCCGGGAGTTAGGTTGTTCTTTGGACCGTCCAAAAAGAAGTCGTCCGCGCATCGTCAACACTCCACATCTCCACAACATCATCAAATGTCGGATTCACCTAAATCTGTAAATCAAGGTGCGTCATATAGGAGCCTGCAAGTAAACTGCGAAGCAGTTCGAAAAATAGCCAAAGAAAACCTAAATAACTATCCGTACAAAATGAAGCTCATACTGAAGCGGTTCGGAGACAGAAAATTCAGAAAGATTATATTTACCGATGAGAAGCTGTTCACAATTGAACAATGCTACAATCGTTAAAATGATTGTTGCCAGAAGCTAAAAACCTAAATCTGTTATGGTTTAACTGGGTTTACTGCTGTGGAAAAGATACCGCTCAAATTCATCAAGCCGTGAAATTCTCGAGGAAGTAGTTTTTTGCTGGACTTGTGAGCATTATCCTTACAATGATTGAATCTTCATACAAGATTCTGCTCGGGCTCACAGAGCGACATTAACTCAACAATGAATTTGAGAAAAATTTCCGGATTTAAATCCTCTCGACTATTTTGTCTGGGTTGAAATACCTCTAGAAATGCTTCGAACTGTGGCTGATAATTTTAACGAACGTTTAAATTTATTATTATTATTATTATTATTGAAGGGCCACGTGACACCACGCACTGCGACCTAAAATAACTATTGTGCTGAACCCTGCTTAATTAACCGTCCGGTCAATATTCAGGCTCTTAATGAACCCGATAATATTGCCAGCCGGTACGTGATACATACTATCTGGGCTTATTGCTCTCCCTCCTAGATGTTTACTACAGCATGTAGTTCCGCTAGAAAGGCGGTAGCATTGGAACCCAAGGACTTCGAGAGGGCTGTCCCACTCCCGTATATTCCTACTCCTGCTCCGTCTTCCGTTTGATTTTACTCTTACGAGTCACTAGGAATTACAAATCGCCTATAGGTCACCCAGCTTTACTGCAGGAAGGCTAAATAAAACTGGAGGGTGCTTGGTATCCAGAGTTCGCAAATTTTGGGCTGATTAACCTATCAGCCATTCATCCATCGGCATATGCTGTTCCACCTTAGATTAGGCTTTTTTGTCAAGGTTTTCTCCTTTAGCGCCGTACTTTAGCCTGTGCCAAATGGCCAAAAATGTGCCAAATAACCTTAGTTACCAGTGGTTGCCACGAGGAGGCAGCACGTACACTTGCGAATTGTGAAGAGGTTACCCCTTACACAATTGTACCCATCAACCCATCAAACAGCTGCTAATACATGACCAGAACAGCTCACGTGATGCGCACCCTACTGGAAGGTTACAGAGCTGGTATATTAATCTACTCAACTTAGGTCCCCCCCCCCCCTCCAATAGACGCCAAACCACCACAATTTATTATTAATGCTCATGGAGGTTATTTGGACTAATATTTTGCCAGTTTTACATCGATGTAATTCTTGGGAGATGAATTTGGTGCAGTCTCAGCGCAAGTAGAGTGGCCAGACGTCTTAGTTTCTCCGAACATGTTCTGGTTTTTCAGTCTTCTGCAGGCGTCCGGGAAAATACTTTATATTGTCCTGGTCATTCACTTATCGCTAAATTTATTGGGAATGCAAAATTCCGAAGAAATCAGAAAAATAATAATTTCAACGCAATTTCAATATTTTAAGAAATCGAACTCCACCCAAATGATTTGGCCCAAAAAATTCTTCAGGACGTGATTTAATCTATTTTAATCGGCTTAACATCCCAGATATAAAATGATAGTAAAATATTGTTCTGCAATATTTCTTGAATTTGAGTCACGGTTTAATTAAGAATTCAGAGTGTGAAAAACTTGGTTTTATATTAGGAACCAATTTTAGAATCGACATAATAACCTAGAAATAAAATTTCACTAAAATTCATTGACAAACTTGCATATTCCATTTGGTGCCGGGAAAGTACTGAAAGCCGGGATTGGCTATATATATATTATACTTGTTGAATTCTGGGCATGTTTTATTTTAGGAAAGTCCATCACTATTCCAAATGGAACTTCTGCGATTGTAAATCAATTTCATGAAAATTGGATATCTGACTTAACCAACATATTTGATGTTCAATGAATCATTTGCAGCATATCCAAATAATGAATCAAGTGGGGTGGGGATGGGGGGGGGGAGGGTAGTTCAATGTTTTCTAGAAGCGATTTCAACACACATTTGTTTTGTAACCTGTAAGGTGTGATTCATTGTGATCGTCGAAACCAAAATAATTTTATAGCTTTTTAATCAAACACTTGACACATTTTGAGACTTAATAACTGTCCTGGTTTCTCAAAGCTGAAATGTTCTGGTTTCTTCAAATTTTCCAGACTTCGACAAGGTTTAGTCGTAAGTTTTTGACCTGGTCATCAAGCAAAATAGTTTGTTGTCCCTTGAAAGTATTTATTTTATTCTAATTTCTTATTAGACAATTTCTGATTATCGGAAGCTATTCGTTTATGTTTCTAACCTTGGTCATCTGGTTTAAGGCTCAACAACTATTTTGCAGTTAGATTTCGACATTTTCGAAGCGACCGTAACTGACGATGGAAAATCCGTTTTATAACTCGCCGCTCCGGAAATCCCAGTTAAAAAAACAAAAAGTGTTTCAGTCCTAAAATTCACTAAATTTTAATGCTTAAACACCTTTTAAAATCACCAAAAAAAAATGTTCGGATAGAAAACAGTTTGACTGAAATCCTGAAAATTTGGACTGCACAAACTTCTTGAAAGGTATTTCCATTTTTTTTGGGCTGTAAATTCTTTTGGTTGTTTTGGTTTTTGATTGAAATGAAATGCTTTAGGTTACCTGTGTATATTTCAGCTTTTATAAAGACTGATTAACGAAATTAGTCAAACGGAGTGGATGAAGCCCGAGACAACTTAACGGAGTTAAAAATGAATGATGAGATTTTAAAATATCAAATTATTTTCCCTTATCATCAAATCCTGTTTCTTCTAGAAATCATCTCGTCTCGAAGTGTGTGCGAGCTGCGTGACCGCGCAAAGCATTACATTTTTAAGAATATTAAATTTAGAGCGTACAAATATATCCCAAACAAATATTGAGCAATAACCTTTCAAATTTGTTGATTTAGCCTTATGTCACGACAAATCATTTAAAATAGAAAGACTTTCAGTATTAACCTCAAATTAGGGTTTGAAATTTCGATAATCCATTAATCGATAAGTCGGCCGAAAGCCGATCTAGTCTTTATATCGATATATTTGAAAAACTTTATCGAGTTCAAGAGCTAATTTTGGGAACCCTATACTCCTTTAACTGATTCTCCATAAATTACAATTATAACCGTAATTTGAAATCTAATTTCTATTCTAATTTCAAAAGTAGCCCTAATAAAAAGTTCGATCCTAATACTTTCGAAACACTGCGGTTTGGCAAAACGAGTTTAGCTACTTTATAAAATAAAACACGTAACACGATTAATTATAACTGGGCTTGACGTATTACGACTAAACACGAAAATGCACTAGACCAATTTTGCTATATTGCAGCCAATTTCTTTTATCCTCTCTGTGGTAAAAATAAAAATTAAGCCGGCACTGCTCTTCGTCAACCTTGCAATAAAAAATGTTTGTCATTTACACTTTTAGTGATGAATCCTTTACAACGCTAAAACTGAAATCCCGATAAAAATATTTGCTGGCAGAACAAAGCTTGGGAGCAGATTTTGCTTGCAGCTCCGTTTAGAAGAACCATTTCGAAAAGGATTAGCAGCTTTTGTCTGAAGTGTTTTGGTTTGCTTACCGCGTACCGTTATTCTGTACGATTCTTTTTCTTTTTTGACGTGCTCCACTTAGGAATTTCAACCTATAATATGACTTTACAGCATTACCAACGAGAAAAAATTATAAGAGGAGATTATAAGCGATTGGAAGTTCAGTGTTCAGAATTCTATTATCTGGCTTCGAGTCGGGTATTAGGAAATGAAACGTTCATCCCTATTCTGATTGTCGAATCGATCGACAATCGACACGACTCTATTTGCATTTTCCCTTTTCGTATTGTTTTTATCAAAAGAAAAAACGAAAACACAATACAGATTCTTGTTGTGGTTTTAAACTTCTTAAATAAATTGTGTGCGCTTTACACACACAAATGAGGGTTTTCCTTGAGTTTTTTGATTTAGTGAATATAATTCACTAGATCAGTACGTTCGTACTTGATACTCTCTGTATTTAGTAGGAATTGTATTTCTGTAGTTTGGTCTTAGCTACCTGATAAGTAGAACAACTTTTCAGTACGAAACCAAACTACTAACAATAACATAATGAACTCAAGGAAGGTTATCATTTTTGTAAGGGTTATTACACTTTGTGTAACTCTTGGGGTAAAGGAAGGGGGGATTGATATTTCTATATTTTTGTGTAGATATATTAAAAATAATTGGCCTCTTTATTTTTTCTGATTAACCAATTGAAAAATTTTGTAAATGCCATTATTACTAATATATTTTTGTTTATAAAAAGCCGAAAAAAAATCATTTGATATTTATAAACAGACAAACTTATCTTAAACTTCGTAAGCTTTAACTAATTAAAACACGTCCTCTTTTTATAGAATAAAAAGCATTTAATTTTAAAATCTAAAGCTTCACAATAAAATGCAATCTAATTAATGATTTTAGAATTAACAATAAGGAGAAATGAAAGAAAATTCTTTAAATTTTAAACATATTGCTCAAAAAATACAATTTAGTAAAGGTCTATTAAAAGCCCTCTGCCTAAAGAAATGTAAAACAATTTGAGAAATGTGAGTCTTAGTTTTGCTTGGCTTTCAGTCCTTTCTTATATTTCGAAAAGATTCACGAAAGCAAAGGTAGGTATTAAATATATTTTATTGTTAAGCTTTTGGCTCAATAACCACATACAAATTTAGAATATACAAGAAATGTTTTTTTTGACTTGTTAATTTGTAGAGCTTTACAAAGTCATAAAAGATACTAGAAATAAACTTTTTGCAATTTTTTGGTCAATACAAATTTTTTAATTTGTTAATATTTTAAAGTTTCGAAATCGTAGCGTGCTCGAACTTAAAAATTGTTAATGATTAAATTTAGATGAGGTTTTTGAACTGCGAAATTCAACAGAAAATTTTTAAAAATAAACTTTAGTAAAATTGAAATTTTGTGAATGTTAAAATTTATTATCAATGCTTTGTTGCTTCAGTCGAAAATTTTTGAGAAAACAAAACTAAAAAAACAGAACAATTTGGAAAAATTGGTTAATATTATACTTTTATGACGTCAAAAGCTCTAGTTGTATAAGTTTGATAAAAGGGGTTTTGCTCTTCTGTTCAATTAAAAAATTAACAAATTTGTTAATTTTAGTGAATTTAATTAAGTTGAAAGTTTAAAAAGTTTGAGCTTTCGAAAATTAAAAGTTTTTAAAATTTGAAAATAAAAATGTTTTGACATAACTTTAAGGTTAAGTAACAGCTTAAACTTTGCAAACAAATTTTATATTTGATTTATATTTAGTGATCGAGCTTTCATAATTTGAAACCAAATGTTTTGGTTCGTTTGATACAAATATGGAATAAATATTTCGTAGATTTTGTAATAGCACAAGAAGGTAATGTGAATTCAAATGAATTCAGAGCTTTTGCTAATATACCAAATTAATGAACTCCGAATTCTTAGATCTACTCACTGGGGATTTAATATTTTAAATTTTTAACCCTTAACGGCCGAGAGCTTTTTTTGTAATACTCTCCCATAAGACGACAGAAAATTAGATGAAAGACTGGATT
Source organism: Tipula vernalis (assembly GCA_958295665.1). Taxonomy (NCBI): domain Eukaryota; kingdom Metazoa; phylum Arthropoda; class Insecta; order Diptera; family Tipulidae; genus Tipula; species Tipula vernalis. The sequence continues at coordinate 372,730,509 of OY282559.1, forward strand.
AGATGAAGTTCTGGAATATGGCCAACTAGGATGAAGCTTGGCTATTCCTTAACCGAGCATGATGAAATTCGACATATGTATGTGAAATGGGATTCTAAAAGTATTTTTAGGTGAAGTTTTGGAATTTGGCCAATTAACTGGGAAATTGGCTATTTTTTGACACATTTATTATACATCTGCCGGCAAATTTAATCACAATCAAAGGAAAATAAGAAAAAGTGGTTGATAGTACGCGCAGTTTGAGTGAAACTTCTAGAAGTAGTCAGGTTCTATCCTACGTGGCCACATTCCAAAAATTTATCCAAAAATCATCCCATTTTTATTGTACTTATCAAGTTCAATGCTAATTGGCTATATTCCAAAAATTCACCCGAAAAATGATTTCAGGATCCCTTTTCCAAGACACATGTCAAATTGCAGGTCCGTTTTATTCGAAAACCGAATTTAATACAGCTTTAATAAAAGCACAATTTTAAAAATTTTAAATTATTACCAAAGCTCGTTGCTTTAGTTTATAAAATGTTCCAGAAACATTATAATAATTTTACAGCTAGAGACGCTCAGGTTATTTCAGTTTAAAAAAAGGGCTTTTGTGATCGGAATAAAAGTTTATAATTTAAAATTTTACTTCGTTAACTCAATGCGCAAGGCGTGGCAGCCTTTCGCTTTTCTTTATTTGGTTCAAGTTTAAATTGGTATAAAAATAGCATATACCTTGTTACAGTGTAATTTCTGTGTTTTGTTTAAAGAGCAGCTTTAGAGATTTGCGTTCAAATTTAAATATTCAGTTTTAAAAAATTATATTTTGTATAAAGCTTGTTAAATATATTTTTTTGACAAATGCTTTTGACACTTTCCAAAATTCATTTGAAAAGCATAATTAATTTAATTTTGAAAGCCTATCTTTTGTAGCAAACTATTCAAATTAAGAAATATTTTAAAAGTATTTTGCTTCGTAAATTTTTTTTGATAAAATCGAAGCTAAGCTTTTGTATAATTATTTGTACTTTTGAACTTTGAAGAACTTTTATCTTGTTAGAGTGAAATTAAATTTTGTTTCAATTTTTAAGTGAAATATTTTTAAATTATTTTCTATGGCATTCACATATGCTATAATTTGTTCCAGAATTCTCTGATATTGAGAAAGTAGCGCTATGAGCTTTATTGTAAAAATAAAATAAAACAAAATTTTATTTTAATTATCTATTAAACTTCCGTTTATGTGGAATTATTTTTTATTTTTTATTTTTGTAATATCGATTTCGATTAACAAGTAATCATCTTCAGTTACCGAACTACTAAAGAAAATTATGAATTCTGTCATCTTTATATACCTGTTTTATCCCTACGTCATAGCCTACTTGATCAAGAATTTCGAATTATTATGTCGTATATTTTATTTACAGGAGTATTAATCTTATTATTAAGTAAATTATTATTTCTTCTGTTTTTATAGATCAATAATTCTTCCATTCGGTCCATATTATCACCTTTTCTCATTGTATATAGAATTTTCATGTTAGTATTCATGTCTATATAGTTATGTTGTGTTGTATTGATATGTATAGCAAAGTTTGATGTCGCATACATTTTACCAATATCACGAACGTGTTCTTTATATCTTTGACCGAAGGATCTACCTGTATGTCCTATGTAGAAAGCAGGACAATCTGAACAAATCAACTGATATACTCCAGTGTCTAAAATTTCTTCTTTCTTAGGCTTTAATTGCATTTCGAGGTTTTGTTGAGTTTTAAAAGCAATTGTATAGCCAAAATTCCGAAATATTTTCTGTATTTTAGAACTCGTGAAGCCGTTAGCTATGAGCTTTGTGTAAATAAAATTGTGAAGATTACTGTTTCAATTAATTAATTCTAAAAAAATGTTGAATCACAAGGCGTATTTGTGGGGGGGGGGAGGGGTACTTCTGAGCAAATTATAGTTGCAATCATTAACATTCTAGTATTTTAGCTCTTCTCGAAAATTAGAGAATTTTAACAAGAATGAAGAAACTAAGCTTTTCTTAACACGCACTACTTGATAAAATTTTGAAATATAGCCAACTGGAATGGAATTGGGCTATTTCCTAGTCGGTCCGTGTAGAAGAAATTCGATATTTTAAAACGTAGACAAGTAAAATGAGAATTAAGTGCAAAAACTGACTTTGTAGCATACATACGACAATCATAATAGGGTTGGTTAATTTTAGCAATGTAATTATTTGGTAATGTGTACTATTTATTTAGCGTTTAGTGAGTGTGAGAACCAAAATTCAAACTAAGTAGTACCAACTAAGGAACAATAGTATGTGCATCAGTGATAATCTAAAGCTGCTCAGAAAATATGAGAATACTTTTATTTATTTCACAGAGAGAATAGGTTAAGAATTGTAAACTAAAAACTTCAATCAATGTTTACTTTTTATGCCTATATCCGCAGTCTTCAGCATCTTTTCAATTTTACCAAACAATATACGTTGTTACTGGAAGTATTACAAAGATCAAAAAAGTCACAAAATTTTTATTATTGAACGTCAAAAAACAATACGCACGAGGTACGTTTCGATAAACGATCCAGGAATACCTCCAAACAAGTAAAATATTTTTGGGGTGTTTGCTTAACTGTTTTTGCGGTTATGAGTGAACATTTTCCTCTGAATTTTAAAGTATTAAGAGAAAAATGTTAATTATTGAATAAATGCTTACCAAACCATGTTGCCCCTAATTGTAATACTTTCCCAAAAAATTATTCTATGTACAATAAACGAGATCTGTCTGACTAATATTGTCTGAGACACAAAACAAATTAGTCCGTTACCAATTTTTTTAATAATAAATTTACAACAAATTTTTTGAAAACCAAAATTGCTGCATTCCCACACTATAACTCTCAGTATCGATTTAACACAACAAACTACGCATTAACTACAAAAAAAAACCGAAAATGAAAACTAGAAGACAACAACAATTAAACAATCAACTCAAGTATAACAATCACAGAATTTAATAAACTTAATAAAACGTTAAAATTAAATAAATATGAAAAATTAATTAACCTATTAAATATTTAGTTTTCTTATATCCTATTAGCGTCGATGAATATCCACCACCCTTTGAATTTATAAGCATTGTTGCTGTCACAATATGTAAACGTAAAAAAAATTTCAATATCAAATGATTCATTGAATTGTACACCAGGCACATTAGAATCAAAATTGTTGAATATTCAACGGAATATTTATTAACAGGCGCCACTTTGATACAAATTTTAATTTAAAAATCACCAGAAAATTTTATTTTAATATAAAAATAATTATTAATTGTTTTGTTTTGTTTTTGGTTTTTTTAATTTAAAAAAATTTTCGAATCGCACAACTATTCTATTATATGTATAGTATTAGTCATACACTAGTTTCGCATAAAAAAAAATATTTAATTAAGAGGAAATTAATTTTTCCACAAGTAAATTTATTTTTGTATAGTAGAAATACTTAAAATTATTAATTGAAATCATCACAATTTAATTATTATATTATTTAGAATTATTTAATTATTATTTAAATATAAAAAAGCCCAAAATATTTATAAAAGTTTACAAATTTATGTACTTGACAAAGAAACTTTTTGTAAACTAAATATTTGATTGTCTATAGAGATGAAAATGGCAAAGTTTAATTTTGGGAGAGTTTTATAAAAGCGCACATTATTATTATAACGGAGAAAAAGCACTGTGAGAGAGACAGGAAAATGCTATTAAATGTATATAATATGGAAATTGTATCTAGAAAATGTATTTTTTATATACAACACACATCCCTTGCTACTTCTTATTTTATATATCTATGAGTCATTGTAAAATTTTATATAAATTTACCATACCTACAAAACTTAACTTTGGTATTATAACGTACAAAAAACTTTTAAGTTTTCAAATTTTCCTTGCACAACACACTGGCAAAATAATAATAATAATAAAAAATCCAAATTGGATAAATATCCACCACCAAATACATGCAGACTCTACACACAATACACAGAACTCTAATTTTTTTATGTTTTATATAATTTTCCACACGTATTTTAATTATTTTTCAATTGTCACTCTAATATTAAATAATTTCACTGAAGAAAATTTTTTTTTGGTTTAACAAAATTCCAATACACAAAGTATAAATTACAAATCAAAACTAAAACTAAAAACCAGAAATAACAAAATAAACCGCACAGAACTATTGTGTGTGAGTAGTTACTGTATACACATATATAAAACGCGATATATTTTCAAAAAGTTCTGTTCTTGTAATAGCTACGTAAGTAATTTTCTTTTTTTTTTTTTTGTTAAAAATTTGAATATATCCATACGTATACAAACACAATAAAAATTTCCAACTTGAGTTGGGAAAACAACACAATACACAGACAAAAAAGAAAAATGCTTTAACCTTCTCTCTCGCGTTGTGTACATGTGTGTATGACGTTCATATTGTAAATCAATATAATAAGCATGTACTCTATATATACTTTTCCATGGCAAAATGAGAAAATGTTTTTTTTTTTTCTTTTTGAGGAGAAAAACTAATAAGCATGTCGCCACAACGTCTGCAATCGATCCATAATCCGTTTTGTTGTTGTATAATTTTTTTTTTTTTTCTGTTTATAATTAAAATAGTATTTGATTAACTAATATATTTAAGTAGACGACGCGACGATGACACACTGGTACGGATTTTGGTTGAAGTATACTTCAGTAATGAGGAAATTCATAGATATTTCTGTTTTGTATTTTTTTTTTCTACCATCTTCTCTCAAATTTTTCTTACTTGTTAAAATGAATTATTCATTCTCGACTGTGAGATGTGATGACTAATACATAACATACCACAATATCGTAGAAAGTTGAACATATAATTATAAATCAGGGGTGTGAACTTTTTGATTTTTAATTTTTTTTTTTTTTTTGATAAAACTGGAAACTTCAGCACCGCGTCTGTTTTGGTATTAAACATCACTTTTTGGTGACGACAGTTATATTCTTCTCATTCCACAATTTGTTTTAAATTAAAATATTAATTAAAATATAACTTAACAAATTTTGGAATATGTACTATGCGTCAAAAACATAAATTTTCATAAAATGAAATTCACCTTCTAAATATTTACTTTTGATTTGATTTTTTATGAAGTTTTGAACTTAAAGACCGAAAGATATCAATTTACTTGGTGTTAGTCAGAGAACCACATGCTATTTGTAAATATCATTGCCCTGTGCAAAGAGATAACAAAAAACGGTATCCGAGATTCCAGCTCTAGATCTAGATCAGTGTGTAATTTTTTGAATATCTGAGAATGAAACAAAACCTACAGAATATCGGCCGAGTAAAAATGAGTCGCTTTTGGGGGGAAGGGGTCGAAAATTGGAACCAAAAAAAAAAACGGTTTTTTGGTCTGAAAAAGTGAAATATCTTATTTTGTATGCCCTTCCGGAGGATTCCAGCATACAAAGATCGAAAGAGGAAAGTCTCAGGAAGAGAATGCAGAAAAGTACAGGTCAAAAGGTTGCTAATTTGCGAATTATTTCTCTCTTTGTCGACAGATGTCTTCTAAACACATACGTGGTGATATAATGAATTATTTTATTTATTTATTTATTTATTTAACCTACAGTAAATATACAATCGGTATATGCAAAAAAGATTAACAGTTATTATACAATATTTTAGCACAAAAATAACATTTAACAATTATTTAATGATAGACAAAAATCTAAACAACTCATTTCTAAACGAATTTCTTGTCATGTTAAAATCGAAAACGTCATAAACCGAATTAAAGAGTCGCGACATTCTCAAAACTGGTTCTGAGAGTGCGAAGTTTGTAGAAACCGGATCAATATGTAACAAACGACGACGGCGCAAACAACGTGAAGGAGCGTAAAAGTTGAAACGAGCCAGTAAATCGACACAGTCTATTCGGGAAGTCAGAACATCTTGAACGAAGATAGCGGATGCAACATTTTAATAATTTACAACGATCATTATAAGGAGGTAGTACATATTGGTGCACTCGCTCCGTAGGTAAGCCGCGAAGCGCATACAAAAGAAACTGTTTTTGAACGCTCTCAATTCTGTATGAATGGCAATGATAAAATGGTGACCAAATCTGAGAAGCATATTCTAGAATGGAACGAACAAAGGACACATAGAGAGTTTTCAGTGTGAGTGGGTCGCAGAAGACTTTACAATTGCGCTTAATGAAACCCAGCATAATATAAGCTTTTGAAATAACAGAATCAATGTGTTTGGTAAAAGTAAGATCATAAGAAAAGGTTACACCTAAGTCGGTTATGACCTCAACTCTGTCAATAGCGGTATTGTATAGAAAATATTGCTGAAGAACAGGTGAGTGTGTACGAGAAAATGATAAAATCCTACATTTACCCACATTCAACAATAATTTGTTTTTAAATGACCAACTGCAAAAGTTACTCAAGTCACCTTGTAATTTAACACAGTCAGAAACTCCAGTAATAGGAGCAAATATCTTCATATCATCTGCGTAAAGCAAACATTTTGCGAATTTAAAACAATCAACAACATCATTGACAAATAATGAGAATAAAAGTGGACCAATGTGGCTACCTTGAGGAACTCCAGAGGTAACTCGAAATAAGCGAGAACTAAAATCATTTATCTTAACAAATTGGTAGCGATCAGACAGGTACGAATACAACCACCTGATGGGGATAAACTGACAATTTAGTTTATCCAGCTTATCGATAAGGATCGAGTGATCAATTTTATCGAAAGCCTTCGAAAAATCGGTGTAAACAGCATCCACTTGTTGCCTATGTTCTAAACTACTATATAAATGTTGACAAAAACCGACTAGGTTAGTAACCGTGGACCTACCCGTGTAAAATCCGTGTTGAGCAGGAGAAATAAAAATTTTTCCATGAAAAAACAAGAATTTCTGTACCATTGATTCGAAAAGTTTTGGTATGGCAGCAAGAATAGCGATTCCGCGATAATTGCTGATATCACTTCTTCTGCCAGATTTAAAAATCGGACGAATGAAAGACAGTTTCCAGGGATCCGGAAAAATCCCAGTACGTATAGGCTCTTATTAAAGATTAGAGTCAGTGGATGGGCTAAACTCTCTGCACAATTCTTAATAAGGATAGGTGGAAAACCGTCATGTCCTGCCCCCTTATTACTATCAAGTTGAGATAAGCTATCATAAACTTCTGCTTCAGTAAACTGTAAAAAATTAAAATCAGAGCAATCGCGATTATTTATAAGCTTGGTACCAGAATCCCCAGATACTACATAGACGGACTCAAAACATTTTGCAAATAGATTAGCGATATCAGAGGGTTGACTTGCGGAAGAGTTCTGAAAGGTCATTGGAGTAGGAAACCCAACAACCTTCTTTTTACCATTTATGAAATTCCAGAAATTGTTTGGGTTGGAAGTCAGATCCTCTTCTATTTGCAAAATGTAGTTGTTGTAAAGGAACCAATTTAAAGTTTTGAACTCTTTACGAGCTAAGTTCAATCTGGAATAAAACTCAGCGCCCTGTAACTTATACAAAGAATGGAACTTATTCCGTTTTTTTTTCAAGACGTAGTAGTTCTTTGTTGTACCACGGCTCACGAAACCTAGGTCCATTTTTATTTGATGGAACATACCTTTCAATAGCAGTCTTGAGCAGCCCGTTGAACAATAAAATAGAATGGTTCAAATTTTCATCTCGCTCGAGAAAGTCCCAATTAGAACCGACAAGAAATTCGTTTAACGAATCGTAGTCCGCACGCCTAAAATCGAAATGCAAAGAATTACTAGAAGTACACGTAGTGTTGCAATTCTCTAAAAATATATATATGGTAATTGGAGTGTGGTAAACGCTCGAACATCCAGTAAAATCTTCACAAGGTGAAATCTCCGAAAACATAAGATCAGTTGAATAAACCAAATCGAGAAATATGCCCCGACTATTGCTTATCCGGTTCAACTGCATCATTGCTAAGCTAGCAAAATAATCAGTAACTGCTAATTCTTTCTGGCCAGAAGAAGAGGAACTCCATCAACATCAAACCAAGTAATATCGGGAAGATTGAAGTCCCCTATAATCATTAGTTGTTCCTTAATACGAACCAATGGCATGACCGCAGAACTGATGAAATTAACAATTCCCATATAATATTCCATAGTAGATCCAGAGGGAACATATACAGCCACCACGAGGATAGATGACTCGGATACATTAATCCGAACAGCAATTACATCATAAATTGGATGACATGCAATGAGCTCGTTTGGGATCGAACTCTTAACAGCAATCAACACACCCCCACCTTTAAGGCTGGTACAAAAATCATGTCGATCTTTTCTGTGGACGACGTAGTTGGGTGGGAAATATTCCTCTGAATTAAACCCTTTAGTAAGCCATGTTTCAGATATGATAATCACATCGTAATCGTTATCAAGAACGCCAAGCAAGAATAATTTAGCTTTCCCCCGAATACTAGAGGCGTTGTGATAGTACATCGAAGTAAAAGTAATTTGTCCAGAACTTTTGGGCCGACGCATCACCTTTGACCCTGCGTTATTTAAATTTCGGCAGAGTTGACTACTGCAGCTGGTATCCGGAATTTCACATATGAGGCTCCTGTCCGAAAATTTTGCTTATGGAAGGGCCTAATAAATACACCAGTTGGCCATGCATCCGAATTTAGAGCCTTATCATGAAGCTCCACGTTGATCCCCAATTTAAAGCATACATATTCTAACTCGTGGATATCTTTATACTTAGGAATTAGTTTAACTGCCTTGTAAACACTCGGACCTAAGCATTTGCTAGCCAGAGCCACAATATCATCCTCAGTTGTAAGAGTATCGAATCTTGATAAATGAAGCCAACATTTCGGCGCAATGGTTTTAATATAAATATCTGGTGAGGTATTAGTGCCACGAATATTAAAATTTCGTATGTTCTTTTGGATAGTTCGTGATGATGGCAACGATTTTATATTACCAGTTGGACCGCACGATATATCAATATTGTTCGCATTTGCAGACGTACTCACAGCACTCAACATAGCAGCAACAGGCAAAACAGATGCAATTGAGTATTTGCTTGGTTGATCCGGAGCACCACTGTGAGAAGCAAGTGCATTCGATGTTGCAACAGGCACAACGGCAGGAATTTTCACCACTTCAGCTAAAGTCGTACAAGCACCGAAATTAGTAGGACTGGAAACCACTGGAATATGATCGCCGTCATTAGTTAAAGATGTAACCGCAGTTGTAGCCGTTGTTATGGTATTATTAACATTTTTCTTAGACTTTGTACGTATTGACGAAGCCAATTCCAAATTAGTTTGTGTTGATTTTTTTTTTAATTTAGCAGACGACGACTGTTGTGGTGGGATTGGTTTTAGTAAACTTTCCACGTTATTATTAATGGCAGCAGATGTTTTATTTATCAAGGACAAGGACGCTGACATAGCGTCAATAGAATTACTCATCTGATCATTCTTTTCCTTGAGCATTTTATAAACGTCAATGCACATACCACATCGCCAAGAAAAATTCGGAATTACCGAAATGGCATCAAACACAGGTTTTTTAATCCCTGCACATTCAAAATGAATCAGTTTATTGCATTCACCTGCACAAGTAAAAAAGTGTTCAGACACTTTAACATTACATACACAGCACAGAGCCATTGCTACAAATTTGTAAATTACTTCAAACAAATCAAAACTCATGAAAGTCGAGAAGAACAAAAACCTTTATTTCAGTAACATTAATTCAAGTTTGATTCAATTAATTATATGTGGTAACTATTATATTCAATTACAGCTCTCATTAATTTATCCAGGGATTTTGAGTCCTAGATCTCGTAGTTAAACTTACACTCAAAAACTTAGAATATTCAGGTAGCTCGACAGTCTTGGAGGGAACGATTCCTGGATCGGCAATGGGAAGTTGTCGGTAGACGTTCCGTTTGCATCCGGCACAAAGAACATTCGGCAGCCTTTCTTCACACAAGATATTGTCCACACGATGTTTCAGTAATTTTTCTAAATTCGATTGCAGCGAGGCTTCTATCTTGAACATGACATTATTCTTTTTTAAGCACAACAAACGAATTTTACTCCGGTCCTCTTCGTGTGAAAGTGCGCGGGCAACTTTTGGAGGATTAAAAATTTTCGACATTATGAAAAACTGAAATGAACTGATTGAGGAAGAAAAGTTTTCTGCTTTTCTTGTAACCTGCCTACTGCATTTTCTTCCTGAGACTTTTCATAAAACATAAGATACCTATTTCACTTTTTCAGACCAAAAAATCATTTTTTTGGTTCCAATTTTCGAATTTTGGCGCGAAAATGAAAACTGGTCGGTGGATGATTTCAAAAAAACTTTTATCTTATTCATTAGACCTTAGGGAACATGATGCCATAAAAAAAACAGAAGTGCAAGCACTTTTGGGTTGAGCTGCGTTCGGACGAGCCGTGGCTAACCCAACACAGGTTTTACACTTCAAATTGAAATGTTAGCAAATTATATGTATAGCCAATTAGGATGGAACTTATCTATTTTCTATAGGTAGGATAGAATTTGACTATTCCTTAATCGATTTTGATGAAATTTTACATGTGCGTTCAAAATGAGATTCTATGGTCAAAATAAGAATATGGTCAATTAGAATGGAACTTACCGATTTCTTAAACGGTTTTAGTGTAATTTCTAAACCGATAAGGCCATTTCGAAACCGATAATGGTGAAATCCGATGCGTTGGATGTAAATGGAATTCGAAAATGATTTTTAGATGAAGTTCTGGAATTTGACCCATTAGGATGGAACCTGGCTGTTTCTTAACTGATAATAAAAATTCAACTTGTGCGATAGAAATGAGATTCTAAAATTATTTGTACATGAAATTCTGGAATTCGGCTGATCGGAATGAAAGTTGGCTGTTTCTTAACCACTAAGGATGGAATTCCACTTGTGCAATGGAAATGATATAGTAAAATGAGTTTTTGATTTAGTTCTGGAAGATGACCAAAATATTGTTGAGCATTTCTTTTTGGCCGTATTTCTTGTTCCTCAAGTTCCATCCTAATAGGTCATATTTTAGAACTTCGTCTAAAAATCACTTTAGAATACTATTTCCATCTCACATATCAGATTTTATCGTTATCTGTTTATAAATGACCAAGTTAGTTGTTGAATTCAAATGATATCCAAGTGACAATTTTTAGAGCTAAAGGCAACGATGTGCTATTCTACAGTTCTAAACCAGAAAATTGTGCCTAATAGCCTCTACAAAGCAAATATTTATTGTTTACAGCTTTACGGAAAATGTATTCTGCTGTTATTCACTGTTCCTTTACGGTGCCAGCTCCTCTATTTGTTGGTTTAGCATTAAGCTTTAGTAGTAAGATCTATAACCACAATTAGAGTTAAACCATCATCTTATATAGAGCATAGTATGCCATAGAATAAAATGTTTCTAATGGCCTGCTTTTATCTTGCACAAGAGCTGTATTAACGCAGATGTAGAGCTTACTGCTTTATATTACTAGTTTGCTGTAATATAACATAGCAATTTTAGCGCTCAGTGTATCAATATTCATATAAGAACACGTAATTTCGTTTAAAACATATGATTAGTACGAAAAATTAGGTCTGCTACTAAAACCAAAAGTATACTGTATTGTTACTGCATGCCCGAATAATATGTTTGTAAACTAGTAAGACCCTAACGGTACTTTATAGAAACAGAAAATATGTATTAAATAAAATTTGAAGTAATAGATCATGTTTAAATGTCAAATTTTCTTAAACCGCAAGAACTACCATCTTTCGGAAAACTCAGAAAGCATACGCAACTTTCACATAATGCCACTAGGTGTCACTAAATATTTGCTGTCAAAAATTGTATGACATTTTTATGTGTGCATTTTGTAAACATAAGGAAAAATATTTTTGTGTTATAAAAGTGATTATTATTAATACGTGATAATTAAATTGATTTTGAGAAGTTTTTATAAACGTCCTTTTGAAAAGCGTCAGTAATATTTTTTTGATTGTGTAGTGACATCTAGTGGCAAACACTCTGTACTTTTTCTTTTATCGTGCTGCCTCTTTCGGAAAACATGATCTATTTAGTTAAACATTCGTATAAGATCAGTCGCGATTTTTTTTTGATTTTTTTGATTCGATCTCACGCAATAAATATTTTACGAAGCTTAGAAAATGGATTATAATTTGTATTTATTATAGCAATGCCAAGGGAAAGTTCCTGAATGATGAAAACAAATCTCCATCAGAATTTATAAAGAACAAGGACTTACTATTCGCCAAATTGATTTTAAAATTGATCGATCATCAACCGTGGTCCACAACTACCTAAAAAAAGATCAAAGTTTCGGGCTGAAAAAAAATAAAGGAAATAGAAAGTTATCTAATTCTCAAATAGAGAAAATAAGGAAGGAAACGACACGTAAGAAGTTGACCGCAAATCGAATCATAGAAAAGTTGGGGTTATCTATTACAAAGCAATATATTGTTCGAGTATTAAGAACGACAAAAAATATTAAATGGTCGAAATTGCAAGCCCCATAACCATATCAAAAATTGGCTACTGTTCGCCGAGCGATGCATGCATTGGAAGGATGAATGGCAAAACGTGATTTTTCCAACTGAGAAAATCTTAGAAAATCACTCTTTGCCATTCAACCTTCCAGTGCATGTGCGATTTTTGATAAGGTTATGGGTTAAATTAGGCTTACTTTGCAATTTCGACAACTTAATATTTTTTGTCGTTGTTAATACTCGAGCAGTATGTTGTTTTGTAACAGTTAACACCAACTTTTCTTTAATTCGGTTTGCGGTTAACTTGTTACGTGTCGCTTCCTGCCTCTTTTTCTCTATTTGAGAGTTAGTTAGCTTCCTTAACTTTGCCATAACTTGGACCTTTTTTTAGGTAGTTGTGGAGCACAGTTGATGATCGATCAATTTTAAATGCAATTTGGCGAATAGTAGGTCCTTGTTCTTTATAAATTCTGATGGAGATTTTTGTTCATCATTCAGGAACTATCCCTTTAGCATTGCTATAATAAATAAAAATTATAATCCAAGCCATTTTCTAAGCTTCGAAACATATTTACTGGATAAGCTAGAATGAAAAAAATTAAAAAAAAATCTCGTATAAAAATAATAAAAACACGTTTCTGTATTCTGTTCTTATACAAATGTTTAACTAAATTACTTTAAATTTTATTCAATACATATTTTCTGTTTCTATATAGTACCATAATACCATTGACACACTGCGATTTAATAAATCGGATTTAGTGAATTTTTCGAGTTTAGCCGTAGTGTGTCAGTTTAACTAAATCGGATTTATTAAACCGCAGTCTGGCAAGGCTATTTATTAGGGTCTTATCGGTTTACGAACATATTACTCGGTCATACAATAACAGTAAAGTAAACTTTTTGTTTTAGTAGCAGACCTAATTTTATGTACTAATCATATGTTCTAAACGAAATTACGTGTTGCTATATGAATATTTATGACTGTAAACAGTTGTCCTATATAACTTATACCATTTTAAAGAACATGAATTAGTTTAGAGCATTAAATTTAAACTAAGCAGTTTTTTTATTTATATTCTTAATTTTAATATTATGTTGCATTTGATGTATGAAGCTTAGAAAAGGGGTAGTAAAAGAAAAAGTGTATTTAGTTGAAACAGTGTTGATTAATACATTCTAGCTCGTGGAAAAATTATAAATCTAGCAGTAGTTTTAGAAAATAAATGAAAAAATATATATCGTCAGAGTCGGTTTTTGCCATCTGTCGTAACGTTTTTCGCCAACTCCAATTCATTTTGCTCTGCCCTCTCGAACGTCGTTTACGTTTTACAGCACAAGGCCGCACACATATGTGGCCTTATTTGGTTGTACAAATGCATTTCTCACTATAGCATTGCGTCTTTTCGTACTTAAGTTTGGAGGAGAGTGCCAGAACAAGTAGTTTTCCTGAAATATCAAAGTAATTCCTGCACTAACTTGAACGGCAATTTTTAAGTTGTTATGGAGCTCTGCTATATTAAAGAACCGACTTGCTACCTCTAATATAGAAAAATCTGTAAAATATAACGGTACTTGCTTTTTATAAACAGTAAACCAGGACAAAATTATTCTCTTTTCGAGAGCAAAGCTGTACAATAATATAGCATTAGCTAGTACCGGTAGTATACCGGGTGATTTTTTTAACCTGATACGAGTAAAGATCAAAATTTAATTATTCCGTGGGGGAAATACATTAGTGTTAAAATTATAACCCCCCCCCCCTCCCTCCTCCTTGTAGGTGGGGCGGGGGTTACCTTTGAAACTACAATGTGAACCCTATTTTTTATAGCAGATTCGGATTCTACGGCTAAAACATGTAGAATATGCTGTAACATTTTTATCGATTCATGATAGATGGCGCTGTAATTGATGATATTCTTTTTCGATTTCTCCTACTAAGAACCTACGCAAACGATTCTGCAATACGTCTGCAATAAAAATACCACGGTTTCATTGTAAATACTCGAAATTGGTCGTCAAAAAATTTATTCATTTTGCAAATTTCGAACAACTGGGAAAAGAGTGCTTTATTTACATGAGTCTCCTCGCCTCATCATCTTTCAATCGAAAAAGAATATCGTCAATTACAGCGCCATCTATCATGAATCGAAAAAAATGTTTCAGTCAAATCCTACGTATTTTTAGCCGTAGAGTCCGAATTTGCCAAAAAAAATATGGGTTCATATTTTAGTTTCAAAGTTACCCCTCGCCCCACCTACAAGGAGGAGGCGAGGTACTAATTTAAACAATAATGTATTTCCCCGCGGAATAATTAGATTTTGATCTTTACCATTTTTTTCGTAGAGTGCTTATTTTCCGAGATATTTGTGTGTATCAGGTTAAAAAAATCAGCCGGTATATTAGCAATACCATAAAATCGTCCTTCTTTTAATACAAGAAAATGTATAAGTTTTCGGCAATGTTTGAATAATATTTTTTGCCCAATCCTTACATTGTACAGCTGCAAAATCAACTGTAACATTTAGTAGGTATGGAACTAACCTTCAACATAGAAATAAACCTGTATTGATATTTCTGTATTTTTATACCAAAAATAGTTAAATTTTTGTTTTATTAATCGAATCGATATTTTAGAAAAATGTTAAATAAAATAAAATGTCTGTCTTAATTACGTTCAAAAATGTAAAATTTTATAGGGCTGTACGCTCTATATTAAAAGTTATAGTTACTCTTATTTAAGTACCACATGGAGCGTAGCAAAAAAGTTAGCTGTAAGATCGCTACTTTTGCTCTAATTAAGCTTGATATCAGTTCTAAAAGCGCGTCTAGAGCACCAATTATAGCATACAGCTCTATAAAGTAGTTCTAAGAGCACCCTTAAAGCATATTTAGAGCAAAATTATTACTTGGGTAATTGGCTAAGAAACGGTTAACTTCCATTGTTATCGGCTATATTTCAGAAATTAATTTAAAAATAATTTTAGAATCCCATTTCCATCGCACATGTCGAATTTCACCATAGTTGGTTTAGAATTAGCCAACTTCCGTCCTAATTGGCCATATTCCAAAACTTCAAAAATCATTTTAGAATCCCATTTCCAATGCATAAGTCAAATTTCGCCATAACAGTTAAGGAATAGCCAAGCTCCAAATCACTTTGGTGATTTGACATTCTCTACACATTTCATGCCATTCAGAATAATTTTATTCCAAGTTTTAGGACTACTTTGAAACAAGCTACGTTGAACATTATAATTTCTAGCGGTTGTCGCAATGGAAGAATATTGTATATGGCATTTGTCAAAAATTAAATAGCTTATTCAACTAGTGTAATCATTAACAAAAGTATCAAGAACGTAAAAAATAGTTTGTAATCAAGAAAATAATTTTGATGAGACATTACTAATAATATCAAGATGGTAAACGAGGGTAAAGTTTTTTTTTAAAAACATTTACTAAATTCTTATACTGTCGTCTGTGTTAATTTAACTCCTGCGTTAAACGGAAAATGAACTTTATAATTATTTATTAATTTAAAAAGTTTACTTACTTAATCTATAATTGTTGCGGCATAAACAATTTCGGTAAAATCACAAAATCAGGAATTTGATGATTCGAACGTTGCAGTACATGAAATTAAAAGATATCGAATATGCTGGGTTTACTCATCGAAATCGTTTCAGCCAGATGTTGATAAAGTTCGTGCCACCAATCGCTTCTTAAATCCTTTACTATACGCATGATGGCAGACGACTTATCTCAATACCTATCACATAAATCGTAATTTCGTTGGGAAATTTTATTGTTCTTACCTCCTATATTGCCCTACAAAGGCAATAATCTGGTAAGGCCCTTCAACTCCAGGGGTCTTAAATCACAAAATCTGATTTGCGCGACAAAATAAATTCTGCTTAAAATTATGGCTATTTAGAGGGAATGAGTTGGAATCAACAAGGTCAAAATGTAAAGGTATATCATCGTCAATTTGTACGTACCTATAAAACAAAAATTTGGTTTCAAGTGCATATAACCCAAAAAATTCAACCCAAGAAATTAGTTAAGATTCTTTCTAAATTGAGATCAATATCTGATTTAAATCCGACAAAATTTAGAAGCTAAATTTAAAGTAAAAGTTAGGAAGGGAATAATGAAAATGCGCTATTTAAAATTTAAGAGTTTTTTAATTTCAGAAAGTCATTTTCACTCGGCTTCAAAATTTTTCAATTTCTTTAAAATGTTTCATTAGCGTTGAATATTTCAAACCGATTCAAAATTGTAAATAAAAAATAAAATTTCAAATTTTGAATATATTATAAAATTGATAAGTGAGATAACTTTCAAATTGGTTGATTACATCAAAAATTGGTATTTGAACTCTGAATTTTATACAAATCAATTTTAATATTTCAATTTTTTGTATGTTTACAAAGTTTCAAAGAAAAATTTGGTAATTGTAATCTGAAGTTGAAGTTTTACGTATTTAAATACGTAAAATTTGAACTTCAGATTACAATTTCCAATGAAGCAAGTGACTCAAATTCATCAAAATTCTAAGTTGTTTTGCGCTTGAATTAGAGAAACGTGCAAACATTTAAGATGTTGATAAATTTAGAATAGTCAGTAACAAAAGCTCAAAAATAGCTACAACATTGGTTGGTTCTGGGTCGTGGAACATTGTTCAGTTGCGCGCATTGCGGAATATCTGAGATTTCTGTTCATTACGATCCCATTAATACAATTATTTTTTTAATTTTAATGCGTTTGGCCAGATGAAGACAGAATACAGATTTTAATGTTCTGACAAAGTTTAGAATAGTAGACCTCTTCTGTATTGTATTCATATGATTTTCATAAAAGCTCAAAAACAAATAAAGTTTCATAATTTCACAAATTTCGAGAAACCCGAATAATTTTGAAATGGTTAAATAATCTTATATTTCTAGAATGCTCTAGCTAACCACTAAGAACCTCTCGTAAATATTGAATGTTATAATTTTGATGTTTTTTATTTTTTATTTTTATTTTATTTATTTATTTACATTAATTTTAATTATATGTAGTACACTCCATTTTGAGCATATTGTGTGTATAAAACATATATTCAATTTTTACAAAAGAAAAAAAAACAAACAAAGCAAAGATTATGGCACCGCTAAACGGTCCAATAATACTTCACATTTTGGTAAAATATCCCCATTATCCATCCGATATTACTGCACCTTTTGGTCCCATTTCAGCCCATTACATCCCATAGCTACCAGTTTGTTGCTTTACTATTACATATACTGATAGCCTTATATCAGCGATTATATCATCCGGGTCAATGGCACCACAATTTCGACATACAATTTTATTTTGCCATAAGTACTCATAAATTACTAATAAAACTGTAATACAATAATAATTAAAATGATAATTTTTAATAAAAAAATAAAACTTTCAAGGAAAATAACAAATTAAAGCAACTCATACGCCATTGAAGGTTATTTAACTTTGGAAGTCTAAATAAATCCAAAAATCTGAATTTAGAATCTTTTATCTACTACATTACACACAGTACCAAATAAACCTCGAATAAACTTAAAACCCTCCTATAAATCCTAAAAAATATCAAAAATATCGACATAAATCCAATAAACTCGAATAATCTCGATATTCTAGAATACAAATATTGAAAAATCGAAAAATCAATAACAAGCTTAAATACCTCGAAAAAATCACATAAAATATTGAAAATATCAATGCACCTTCAGTCAGCCACATCTCGAATAATCCCTATTAAGGCAATTCCTATGTATAAAATTAAAGTTGATTGACAAAAAATGTAAAACCACCAAATCCGAAAATTGGAACGACTGGTAAAGTATGTACATAAGTAATTAACGAGTTTCGAAAATGTTTTCAAAATTGCGACAAAACGCCATTATGTAAGAACGCCCTCTCGTAATGCGTACAAACATAACTGCGTTTTTTTTACAATTGCTTCTTTGCAAATTCACTCGAAACTCGGATTAACCAAAAAAAAAAAACAAATTCAGTTGTGACTTCCCTATATGTGCCCGAACTATCGTTCTCAGGTAAAAGCGAATTAGAAATGTCTTGATTATTATTTCCATTTTAATTTAGATGTCAAATAAAAGGTCAAATAAAAAATCAGCCACTACGCGACAGGATCGATTTAGTTCAAGCGTGAAAATGCAAGTCAGCCACTGGATATTGAGAAGGTATCTCTTGCAATATAAATTGACTGCCTATGTGGACAAAGGCCACCCCCCCCCCTCCTTCCCCTCTTTCTTCAACAATTACCGCTTGTCGTAGGAGTAACCTTCTGAAATGGTTGAGTCGCTAACGACACTCATCCAAAAAGGGTCTCTTCAAGAATCGCGATGACTTCAAAATGGAAAAAATACGTCCTAAGATTATATGTTGTTTTACTTTGGAGATAACCTTGGTGTTGCACCTTTTTTTGGGCAAACTAATGTTTAGCACTAGAGAAACTAATAATTTAGGAAAAGCTGTCGTAAGTATTTTAAGCAAAACAATAAGAATCTGCGTTTCAAATCCGTTAATTATTTAATTAAAAACTTTTCATAGACGAGAAAGAAGAGACGGAACAACTACCACAACAACGTGAAGCAACATTTGCTAAGGTTAGTACAAATTTTGGGTGACTGCATGGGAACATTGATGATGATGTAATGAAATCTCGCCCCTCACCCAACCGCCGGTGGAAGAAATAGTGAAAATAAAAAGAATAGACAAAAAAAAGGAGTGTATAATATCAGAGCCCTCTGTGTATATGTAGCCAAAAGTTCTAATGACATAAGTCGAGTTTATGCCCTTTTACGTTTTCAAATACGAAATCTCCGTAATCGATTTCATATCATATCAATTTTCTGTAATATTCCGGCATCTGCAAATAACCATTACGGTTGCTTGCAGTTGCCGGCATATTATAAAAATTGATATGATTTGAAATTGATTACGGAGATTTCAAATTTGAAGAAGTAAAAGGCCATAACTCGCATTATATGCCATTTATGACTTGTGGCAAAGCAGCCGGTATTTTATAGAGACATAATCACAAAGTCTGAGCTTTTAAAAGGAAATAACTTTTTTTCAAGGAATGATTTTTTTCTCCGATCGTAGGAAAAAATATATCTTTCCGTTGTTTTTTCGAAACGAAAAACTGATGATTCCAGTATATTGTATTTGTTGCTAAGCAACAAGTAATAATAGTACGAGAATATTTTTTCTGGCCTAGGCCGGGAATATATTCCCGTATGGATTTTTAATTGTTTAGAAGAAATAAAAGTACACTTATAAGGTCAAACTCATTTGAAAAAGATTTGAAAAAAAAAAAAAAAAATGTATTTATGTCTTTTGATGTCGTGGCTAACTAAGCAGTAATTTTATGTTATTTTCGATTTTTTACTTTGTTTTGATTTCTTAATATGATAATTAATGAATAATACTAAAAATTATTTTGGGTTTATATTCGTTTTAAAGTCCGATCGGAGAAAAAATAGTAAGTACAATTCGGAGGAAAAGTGCATTCCCGGACTCCCGTGGTTGCCGGACTCGGCTATCGCCTCGTCCGCCAATTTCCACTATCGTCCGGGAATGCAGTACTTTTCCTCCTAATTATACAATATACTATTAAATGAAAATTCACAAACTCTTTATTACTCACTATGAAATAATTAGCAGAAATATTTGAAATTCACCATATACAGTGCGAACCAAAATTATTTGTACCTGCTAAATTTTTGATGCAACATAACGCAAAAGGCTTTTAAAATTATATAATTAATAAACTTTTTGAAAACATTAATTTTAATTCAATAAATCTAATTACTTTGCTTTACATTTCTATCAAAAAATTTTTTAAATGTTAGTTCTAGGAGAAGTTACTGTTAATTTTGTTTTTGCCAAATTATTTGTACCCACAAATTTGTTCTCAATATTATTTGTGCAATAAGGAAAAAATCAAAATAAAATAGTAAATCAAATAAATTTAAGATTATTTTTTGCTAATTAAATAATGATATAGTCTCTCATATTTTGTATGCAGATGGTCAGTTTTAGTTTAGCCTCTATAAGATCTAGTAAGTGGTTCAAACATTTTTTGTTAACATCACCTGGAATCTTATGCCGCTCAGTTTTCTGGCCACTCTGCTACAAATTTTTGGTATTTTTAGATCATGGATGTCTTACACTTTAATTTAAACCTCCGCAAGTTTAAATCGAAAACCTGCCCTGGCCAAGACGAATAATTATATTCAAGATTTTTGGATAATTTCGTGGCAATGACTCTTCTTATGTATGGGAGCATTATTGTACTGAAGAGCAAATTGAGAACCGACTAGCTTATCGAAGTAAAATAAAGTTATTATAAATAAAATATGTCCAAGTGAAAATTAAACGCGGTCAATCCGGCCGATATGATGATGTGACACTACCCAACATATCATACTGGCTGATATTGCATTTGAACTTAATGGTAAATTTAAAAAAAAAAATCCAAACACAAAATTTATCAAGATTTACACTATTTGGGCTTTCACAAAGCCAAATCCCCTTAAACTTAATAATGGCTCAAAGCGTTAACCTAATATTATCCATGTCTACCATAAAAAAATCGACATATCAAAATTTTCTTTTATTGACCAACATCTGACCTAGATTTTCTGTGAGTATACTTTAATAATGTTCATTCGCTAATGTTTCATATTAGGTTTATCTATTGAAATATCAATTATTCGAGAACTTGAAAAAGTGGATCTTACGCATGTCTAAGGAAATCGATATTTTAAAACTTTCTTCTATCGGCAAACACCTCACTATGATTTTCTAATAAGCCTAAGCGTGTACTTTAATCATGCATATCTGCTTAAATGCAAACGCACTCTGTTTTAGGCATATTATAAAATAATAGTGACATGTTTGCCGTTAGAAGAAAGTTATAAAATATCAATTTTCTTAGACATGGATATGATCCACTTTTTCAAGTTTTCGAATAATCGATATTTCAATAGGTAAGCCTAAAATGAAACTTTAGCGAATGAGCATGATTAAAGTACTCTCATTGAAAATAAAGTTCAGATGTTGGCCAATAAAAGAAAATTTTGAAATGTCGATTTTCTTATTGTAGAGTGTCGACTAATAGGTTAACTCTTTGAGCCATTATTAAGTTTAAGGGGATTGGTTTTGTGAAATTCCAAATAGTCTAAATCTTGTTAAATTTTGTGTGTTAGGATTTTTTTTTTTTTAATTTACCATTAAGTTCAAATATTTGATTTAAATGAATTTCCTTGTATAATAAATTCGCCCGAATGTATGCTTTTTGAAGCGCATTAATGTTATTGTTGTTTAATCTAATATAAATTTATTAACATTAATTTAATTATTTACTTATTTTATTAGTTTTATTAATTTTTTATTTTAATTTGGAATATAATTTTAATTTTCTTTTAATATAAATTCTTTAATATAAAATAAATTATATCACTAAATTTAAAAAAAAAAGCTGTTTAAGAGACATCTATGTTACAATATTATAACAATAATAAAATTTAGGGCTTTTTCCCATTTTTTAATCGTTGAAGTCACGCGCATACAAATTTTTTTCACCCATTTTAATTTAATTTATGGCTTTATTAAAAACCGCACGACAAAATTAATGACACCTTTCTGTGTTAAAAAATATATTTCATTTAAAAATGAGCTTACTGCAATGTTTTACCTGAAGCAAGGTTAAAATAACTAAAATATCATTCCCTGTTTTTTTATAGGTACACTGTTACTATTTGAAAAGTAAACTTGAGAAATATTTTTTATTATTTCGGCGATTGATAATTAGTACTACCACACAGAATTCATAGATGTTTTTGTTCAAGATATTTAGAATAGTTTGGTTATTCTTTTTTTATAAAATTTGGGCGTTTTATCAGTCAAAACTTTGAAGCAGAGGAACACCATTTTTACTAAGGATTCTTATAAAAATCAGTGAAAAGTTATACCACTAAAAAAGCTGCTAAAAAATACGTCATTATGATTATGGCTCTATACTCTAGAAGGCTCTGCTTGGGGCCACAGAAATAAAAGCCCTCATGATTCCGTTATTTTTTAATAGTGCTTTCTACAAGAGGTGTAGATATTGTGATGTTCCATGTAAGCCAGTGTAAAAAAAACTTTTTAAAATTTATATTTTCTGAGTGAAAAATCCGTTTTGTTAGCAATTTTTTTCACGCATTTGTAGATTAATAATTTTATTTAGACATATGTGAAAATCAAACTTGGAATCCGTAAAATATAATTTAAATTTCTATCATTTTATTCACAACCACATACAAAACTACAAAAGCTTTTTAAATGAGAAAAATAAACAACTCATAATATATTCAATATGGTGCGATTAGAGCGTACACATTTTGGTTTTCTATTGGAACGACAAGGATGTCTATTGTTCTTATTTTTTGTCTTTACACAAGTTTTTATTTTTATTTTATCATGTTGTCGCCTTTTTGTTTTCTATATGTAGATGAGACAAAGTTATCTGTCATTTTTGTTTCCTATTTACGTGTTTACCCGTTTTTATTTTTTAATGTTCTTTGTCATATTTATTTGTTTTATATGTATTGGAAAATGGAAAGGTTTCATGGCGACCATGAGAAAATATAACAGAACAAACAGCCGTTATAGGTTTTGCTGGTTATGCTGTTTTGTTTGATCGAAAAGTCGTGCGTAACTGATTGTTTTAAAGTTTTATTATTTTAAGTGTGTAGAATTCCATAAAGGTAAAACCTAGTGTATGTGTAAAAAGCAGAAAAATGGAAATTGATGACAATATTAAAATTGTTATATTACCAGTAGTGGTGTTATTGAGATCGAAGAAGTGCCATTCGAGCCACAAGAAGAAGAATTTCCTGTTGAACCGCAACAAAATGAGGAAGATAATGTATTTAAGATTCAGAAAACTACCTCTACTATGTCCAGAAAGAGAATATAGCTGTGTTTTTTTATTCGCTCCCGATAGCTGTTATCGAGAGCCGTCAGTTTTCTATACCTAAATTTATTGGTAAACTAAATTTATTTAAGATCAGACTAACATTTTTAATTCAACTGTTTAGCAAAAATTTGATATAAAAAATATTTGGCTCTACCTATTTATACGGAGCGCTATCGGAAGCCAAATTTTAAACGGCGGCTCTCGATAGCAGCTATCCGGAGCGAATAAAAAAACGCAGCTTTAGTCTACCTGAACAATGGAAGAGAAATATTGCAAAGAAATCTAGGTAAGTTCTGTATTATAGACTGATTAACTTGTTGTTTACCAAAGTGTATTTAAAACTATCTGAATACGATATCCTGGTTATCTATTTACATGATGGTATTGAGTTTTTATTAAAGAATATTTTTTGAATACATGTTGATTATATAATAAGATTATTAGCTGCTGTTTTTGTATTTTAATTTTCTGTTCTAGATGCTGGCAAGACATTCAAATGCAATAATTTGTCCATGCAGGATATTCGGAGAGCCCAACAAAAATTTTATGAGCGATCAAATCGGGAATCCCAAAATAACTTTATTCTCCAACACATCACTGTAAGCTCACCTAAACGTTTTGCCTCCAAGATGAAACTTATGACAAGTTCTACCTTCCTATGCGTCTGGATAGCAAAACCGAGAATGTTCGGGTATGCCGAGGTGCATTCCTTTCGATTTTGCAAGTTGGAAGGGATAGATTAAACAGACTTTGTGATGCATTTTTTAAAACTGATTTAGCCCCTCTGGAGAAACGAGGAGGTGATCGGCGAACCGAAAAATACAAAGAAAAGAAAGAAACAATAATGACGCATATCAAGACTTTCGTACCTCTTCAGAGCCACTACTCTAGGGGAAGAAAATGTATGAGGCAGTATCTAGATAGTGATCTAAATATTAAAAAAATGTGATCCTTGTTTACTGAGGCCTATCCCGATCTCACTGTTGCATACGACCATTACCGAATTATATTTTGTGAAAATTTTAACATTGGTTTCGGGTGCCCTGCCGTAGATAAATATTCTACATGCACATCCTTAGAAAGTCGGATTAATTTTGCAACAGTAATGAATTTTTTAATAAATTAAGGCTACACAATGAGTCGGAACTTACTTTATGACTGTCAAAAAAACCTTATACTGCCGAAGGTGCCTCACCAGGGTCCTTATTATTCTAGGCAACTATATCTATATAATTTTTCAATTTGCGAGGGTTCTCCACGTAGCACACAGAATACCAAAAACACATTTTCTTACTGTTCAACTGAAAATTAGTTTATAAAAGGATCCAACGAGATAGCGTCAGCACTTTACCACAGATTACATAATTCAGAAATGGGTGAAATTAAAAAAGTTATATTGTTCTCAGATGGGTGTGGGGGGCAAAATAAAAGTAAGGCACTAATAACTATGCTTTGCCACTGGTTTGTACATACACGAATGCCCTCCAAACGTCGATCAAATTGAGGTATGGTTTTCCATAGTTGGTCACTCTTTTATACCGCCTGATCGCGTGTTTGGAAATTTGGAGAGACAATTCAATAAAACAAGTGTCATAGAAACCCCTGATAAATATATGGATGTAATAAAGAAATTTGTTACAGTAACCCAACTTTGCGATATACCTGTTCGTAACTGGAAGGAGTACACAGAAGAAATTACAAAAAAACCTGGGCAGTGGCACTTCCAATTTCAAAAGTGCAAAAAGATTATTCTGAGAAGAAGTAATAACAAAAAATATTGTCTTATACAAGGTGAACCTTTTTATAATTTTGAATGTGGGTCACGTAAAAGCATCGTCAAAAAAAAAAACAAAAACATTAAAAAAAAACTATCTTCCACCTGCTTTATCGCAACGAACTGTAGTAAAAGAAGCTAAAATTATGGATGTGAAAAAACTTCTTGAGTTACATTTTGGCGCAGAATGGGCAAATACAAGGATGCATCCGATTTTGAACTTTTTGATGATGTGAAAGTAGAACCTCATTAAACTTTACTTTTTCAAATTTAATATTTTTTTAATGATATTTATAATTAGTTAAATCATTTTTTTAACTAACCTAAGTAATTAGATAATCAGAAACATTTTTAAATAAATATTTCGTGTTTTCTTTTATAATAATTTTATTTGGTACCTATTATTTGAATTTTATATGTACAATAAAAAGGTACTTTGCTTCTTAGTTGTGTATTATTATTATTATTGCCCAAAAAAATGGCAAGTTCTGCAGCCTGACTTAAAACATGCCAGGTTTTGCAAACGACTATATTTTCAATATGACCGTCGATAGATTTGCAAAAACTGTCATGTTTGATGTAAGGTTGCAAAATCTGTCTTCTTAAATTTTCAAAGCATAATTTATAATTATTTTAAAGCCTGATAGTAAAAAGCTTTTGAGGACTGATAAAGTGATTTATTTGTAAATTTTCAAAAAAATAAGCTAAAGGATATCTTGCTTTAAAGCTGTAAAAAAGTTTTTTTCATTTAGACCGAAACCTGTTGAAACACTTTTGTCAGGGTTTGCATCTGGACGACTCATATGTAAGATGGATATGATGGAGATTTTCCGGAGAAATAGAGGAAATTAAAACTTATTTGTGAAATTTTAGGGAATTGTTGAGTTATTTTCTTTCATAACTCAAAATCGACCAAAATGCAGTTATCTAGCTTCTCAAAAAAAAAAAAAAAAAGAATACAGAAATAAATAAATAATATTTTGTTCGGTCATTAGTACCATAAATAACTATTATTATGTTGGCATGGTATCATCCAGTTAGTAATGAGTGCAATCCATGGCTAGACTCCTAAATCAACCCGAGAGCATTAAATTTGTCGGGAGCTTTGTTTTTTTTTCTCCACAAATATTAATTAGTAAGCAGGAGTAGAAAAAAAAGAATAACACAAACTTTCAATTCTTGTTTTATTCACGAAATTTTATTACGATTGGACAAATGGAGAAGCGTTATGGTGTGCTGAACAACATTTGCAAAATTGGTTTTATCCTATCCAGTTTCTCAATTTCAAAATTAAAACTTTTCAATTACTTAAAACTTATGTAAAGTTCAGTCATAAGTACATTTTTCAAGTTTCGATTGACTAAATTTCAAATCCTGAATTTTGGAACTTTTGTCATCTGATTCTAAATCATCAACAATATCTCAAGATACATATGTATGACAATACTCGAATCCATAGGTAATTAGTAAATTCAATGGTTGGCACAATAACTAAATTAGTTTTAAAAATGAACGTCCACTCTCAAAATTATTTACCTTCCAAAAAATAAAATCTCCCCAAATTTCAATTTACTCGCATGAGTATGTTATGTGTATATGTATTCTCCCCATTTATACAACAACAACAACAAAAAATCGTCCTCATAGAAGGATGAATCATAAAAAAATCAATAGCATTCAAAATTTATGTTTTTTTTTTGTCCTTTTTTATGATTAATTTGGTCAGTGTAATGTGATTTTTTTTTTTCGGGGTAATGAATTACATACAACAACAAAAACAACTTTATTATTTCGTGCGGACATTTTTACGAGGATTGCGTTCCATTAACCCGCGTATTTTATTTTATATTATTATGGTCAATTGCAATTTACGAGTTTTTCGATTAATCAGTTACAGAAGTCGATAAAGATATATCGTTATAATCTTTTATATTATTTATATTGTGGTGGTTAGTAAGAGAATTTTTTTTTTTGAATACGTTTTCTAATCAGATGCAGACATTTTTTTTTTTTTTTTAATCCGAATACTAGCATTTCGATACAAAATTTTCTCAATTACTTACAAAATATGATTGTGGCGGACGTATTACTTTCTTGTATAGAAATGGCGCGATGGTATAGTGAAAAATTTATGTTTTTACGTTAATTTTTATGTTCCCTTCCACAAATGTCTGACAATAATAATTTTGTATTTTACACACAAAAAAAAAAATATCAACACTTTATACAACATTTTATGTATAAAAATAACTTTTTTAAAATGAAGGATTATGAATGCAGTTAAAAATAAAAAACTTTTCAAATTAAATCATTTTATATCGGCCATTAGAATATATCATTGTGATGAACCCGTGCCAGCTTTATATTCATTGCTATATTTTATGTGACAGGGGTCTCCCTTTATGTTTATTATATACACATTGTTTATTTACTGACATGAATTATTACTTTTTAGTACCCAAATTGTTTGTCCACTATTCCTCCACAAACACACACACACACACAACAAAATTCTTTAGATTTTAAAATGTTGTTGATCTTAGTTCAACTTAAAACATGTTAATCAATGTAGAAAAATCTGACAACTGACAAATCCTATACACTACTGTACATATTACATAAAATGTGAAAATCTAGCTAATTTTAATTTATTACATGAGTATATGTACACATTTTCTGTATAGTTTTTCATTTCAGCAAAATAAAATTCTAAATGAGTCACACCGCAGTTGTGTCGCTGTCTGGTCGCGTTAGAAAAAAAAATCGAAGAACTTTCATTTTTATTTTTTTTTTGTATTTTTTATGTGTACATAGTTTTTCACAAATGTATTTATTTTTAATTTTAATCGAATTTGTTTTGAATCGAATATTTGTTTTCGTTATCAACACATTTAATTTTTATCGATTTAGTTTTGCAGATTGTCAAGATTGTACGTATACATGGTGCCGGGGTAAAACGAATTAGATTTTACAAGAGATAACAAAGTTGGTGATATTTTTCTCCGTCAAATAACATAAATAAGGTCGTAAACTCTAGTTTAATGCGGAATCTTTCGGTACGGTAAAATTTTAGATAATCCTTGACCTCTTTTAGCTCAAGCTTCAAGCATTAACATAGTAGATCAGAGAAAATGCAACAATCTTGTTAAAAATCAGCTAAACTAAACTAAGCTTTGAATTTATTTTTAAATGGTTTCAAGTTTGATTAAAAAACTTTAAACATTGTTTAATCCTAAAGTATGTAGTATTTCTGTTTAAACATTTACAATGCACTGTTTATTTTTAGATTGTTGCCAAATTTACTAAACTCTTGAAATGTAAATCTTTTTTTTTTATTTTTACAAAGCTTTAAGAAAACACACTCGCACACTCGAAATTAAAATAGTGAAATAATTCACAATAACCTCTATAGTTTTATTACTTTGCAGTGACCAAAATAACCTCGTAAAAATCTCAATTGCTGACGTAAGCTCGAATAATCTCGAAAAAATTTTGACAGTTTTGAATAAATTGTAACATCAAGCAAATCAACAAATAATCTCGAAAATGGTGAGTAATCACAAAATTGAATCGAATAACCACGATATAAAACTCAAATGAAAACTCTCATCTAAAAGCTTAATTCAAACAATCTAAACTTAATCATATAGAAAATCCTGGATAATCTCGAAATACCCTGCGAATAAATCTTGGATATTTTTGAAAAATTGCGAAAAGTCAATTAATTATCAAATAATATCAATGCCAACACTTAACGCCACATAAATCTCAAATAAACTCAAGATTTACTAAAGGAGGATATTTCTATACTCTTTTATTATAGATTAAACTCGTAACTAGAGTTCAAATTTCAATTTCTGTTTTTAAATTAAAATAAATTTGGTTAAACTAAGATTAATTTAATCAGCCATTTTGCACTGGTTAAATAAACTAAAACTAAACTGGTTTGTTGTGAAAATTTGTTAACGAAAAAAAGACAAAATATTGAAAACCTCTTACAAATTTAATGTCTGATTAAATTCAATTTAAAATTTATCTCAGGTTAGCTAAACTTAATTTAAGCGCGCCAGTTAAAATACCCGCCGGATGTCTGTAACATTATTGCCAAGCAAAATTCCAATCATCCCGAATTTCGAGAATCTATTCTTGAAAGTGATGCACAATTCATCACTCACTTGTAGGGGGGTAAGGGGCGCCGGTTTAGATGGTGTTAATATACTAGCCCAAATGTCAACCTCACCTGCACGTGGTACTTCCTGCTAATTAACTAACGAGACTCTGACGACCGAGATACGGGGAATAACCGACCACCGAGAACATAGCAAATGATGTTCTCTTCAATGACTACCAACTTGTACTGGTTAGGTTGGTAGTTGATACATAACCAGTTTCAAAGCAATGAATATAACACAAAAAATGGAGGTGTGGCCAACACACGACTTTCTTTTACGAACAGAGAATTTTGAAATTTTTTTTTTTTTTAAATTTTTTATTTTTATTTGTTTTTAATTTTTGGAAACATTTTGTATTAATTAGTATTTTGTAAACCTTATACTTTTTAAGATATTTGCAAAACAAATTTTCTGGACCAAGGGAGTGGCCACTTCCGGTTAGCCGATTTGGAGTAAAATTCACTGGGACCTCCCAGTTTATCAAAAAAGCCTAAATTGGAAGTTTCAGTTCGATTAATTAAACCATATGGGCTGTAGAGAAGACACAGACAGACTGACAGACTAACAGACTGACAGACTGACAGACTGACAGACTGACAGACTGACAGACTGACAGACTGACAGACTGACAGACTGACAGACTGACAGACAGACACCATTCCGAAACCCACTTTTTCGGACTCAGGGGACCTCAAAACAAATAAATCTCTAGAAATCTCAAGGTCCAAAATTTTCAGGATTACTATACTTTATTTTACGAGAGTAAAAGAAAATAAAAAACCCTAATCCATACGAATCGTTCGTTTAGAAAAGTTCTGCAAAATTATTTTTTGAAAATCGCACCCAAATCCCAAGGGCCAATATCGGCCATTGCCAACAATGATGACAAAGGTTTCGCTAGCACATGGAATAGATTCCTTAATTACCTAGTTAGAAAACCCTAATCCATACGAACCGTTCGTTTAGTAAAAGTTCTGCAAAATTATTTTTTGGAAATCGCACACAAATCCCAAGGGCTAATATCGGCCATTGCCAACAATGATGACAAAGGTTTCGCTAGCACATGGAATAGGTTCCTTAATTACCTAGTTAGAAAACCCTAATCCATACGAACCGTTCGTTTAGTAAAAGTTCTGCAAAATTATTTTTTGGAAATCGCACTCAAATCCCAAGGGCCAATATCGGCCATTGCCAACAATTATGACAAAGGTTTCGCTAGCACATGGAATAGGTTCCTTAATTACCTAGTTAGAAAACCCTAATCCATACGGATCCTTCGTTTAGTAAAAGTTCTACGAAATTATTTTTTGAAAATCGCACTCAACACCCAAGGGCCAATATCGGCCATTGCCAACAATGATGACAAAGGTTTGGCTAGCACATAGAACAGGTTGCTCAATTACCTAGTTAGAAAACCTTAATCCATACGGATCGTTCGTTTAGTTAAAGTTCTGCAAAATTATTTTTTGGAAATCGCACTCAACTCCCAATGGCCAATATCGGCCATTGCCAACTATGATGACAAAGGTTTCGCTAGCAAATGGAATAGGTCCCTCAAATACCTAGTTAAAAAACCCTAATCCATGCGAATCGTTCGTTTAGTAAAAGTTCTGCAAAATTATTTTTTGGAAATCGCAGTCAACTCCCAAGGGTCAATATAATGATGACAAAGGCTTCGCTAGCACATGGAATAGGTCCCTTAATTACCAAGTTAAAAACCCTAATCCATACGAATCGTGCGTTTAGTAAAATTTCTGCAAAATTATTTTTTGGAAATCGCACTCGACTCCCAAGGGCTAATATCGGCCATTGCCAAAAATGATGACAAAGGTATAGTATATAGAATAGGTCCCTCAAATACCTAGTTAAAACCCCCTAATCAATACGGATCGTTCGTTTAGTAAAAGTTCTGCAAAATTATTTTTTGGAAATCGCACTCAACTCCCATGACAAAGGTTTCGCTAACACACAGAATAGGTCCCTCAAATACCTAGTTAGAAAACCCTAATCCGAATCGTTCGTTGAATAAAAGTTCTACGAAGTTATTTTTTGGAAATCGCACTCAACAACGATGATAAAGATTTCGCTAGCATATGGAATAGGTCCCTTAATTACCTAGTTAAAATTGAGGTGTGGCCAACACACGACTTTCTTTTACGAACAGAGAATTTTGAGAAATTTTATTTTTTTCTTAATTTTTTTTTAAATTTTTAAATTTTTTTTTTTAATATTTTATTTTTTATTTTTATTTGTTTTTAATTTTTGGAAACATTTTGTATTCAGTTGTTTTTTGTAAACCTTATACTTTTTAAGATATTTGCAAAACAAATTTTATGGACCAAGGGTGTGGCCACTTCCGGTTAGCCGATTTGGAGTAAAATTCACTGGGACCTCCCAATTTATCAAAAAAGCTTAAATCTGAAGTTTCAGTTCGATTGATTAAACCATATGGGCTGTAGAGAGGACACAGACAGACTGACAGACGGACAGACTGACAGACAGACACCATTTTGAAACCCACTTTTTCGGACTCAGGGGACCTCAAAACAAATAAATCTCTAAAAATCTCAAGGTCCAAAATTTTCATGATTACTATACTTTATTTTACTAGAGTAAAAGAAAGTAAAAGGAGAAAATACCCTAGGTGGTAAACCAACTACCCAGTTGGCTAATCCACCCTCTTACGAGGCTAGCTCAATGGATTCTGGGGTGAGGCAATCATTGCTAAACCCATTCGAAAGTAGCTCAATGTTGTCAAGATCACCAAACAATACTAACAATACTAATACTAACTCTGCAAATCAGCAGAAAGACGAAAACGCTGAACTCTGTCGAAAACTCAATGAAGTAGATGTACTTTTAACCCAACTAAGAAGCGAAATTGAAAAACTAAAAAAAGAAAATGAAGAATTGAAGAAGCCCAAACCAATGGAGATTTCTGAAAAGCCGCTAACTTGTTATAATGAAGCAAGTACTTACACCAGTTATAACAATGAGTTCCATACTGATGAAGAGGATCTCATGAGAGAAATAGATTGGGTACTGAAAACCGAAGAGAAGATCTACCAAAAAACGAAACGCAGAATTATCGCCTGAAGTTGGAGATCATTCGCAAACTAATGTATTATCAGTGACAGCTAAAGAATATAGAGTAGTGTCACTAAACAATAACGTGTGGAAAATCAATACACCAGGGGGCGCATTCTCGAATTTCACATTCATTTTCCACATGTGGACATCTGTCAAAGTTGTCAAAAATTGGTTCGAAAATTGTAATTCGTATATAAAACACATGCGGCATTGACATTTTCCTATATGGGGAATTTTTCCACATGCTTATACCCATTCGGAAATATTCCCTTAGTACCGAAAAAACTCAATTTTTATGAATTTTGACAGATGTCCACATGTGGAAAATGGATGTGGAATTCGAGAATAGGCCCCCAGATTCCGATACATACAGAGCTCTAGCAACAAAGCTCAATGCGGAAGGTAAAGAATGGTTCACATACGAAGATAAAAACGAACGCGCAATTAAGGTTATGGCCAGAGGCCTTCATCCAACGTGTAAGAAGGAGGACATAATGGAGGACCTAAAGGCAAAAGATCTACAAATAGAAGATGCAGTAAACATCCTAAAACGAGAGAGAGGTGAGAACAATCAAGTCAAAAAAAGGGAACTTCCACTCTTTATGCTTACTTTTAACAAAAAGGAGAAAGTTGAAAACATCTTAAACATCTTTGCAATTCTCAATATGAGGGTTAAAATAGAACCGCTAAAGAAAAACACGAGGCTAATACCTCGGTGCAAAAAATGCCAAGGTTTCAACCAAACGCAAAAATATTGCAGATGGGAGCCAAGATGCGTAAAATAAGCTGGAAAATACAACGCGAAAGAGTGTACAGAAAGTAGAAACACCCCTGCAAAATGTATTAACTGTAAAGGGCATCATCCTGCAAATTATAGAGGCTGTGAAGTAGCCAGAGAACTTCAAAGGCTAAGAAACAAAATGCATCAGTTTCCTCAAAACCCTAAGGTTACCAGAGAGAAACCAACTAAAACCCAAGCGGAGCCAAAACTACCAGGTATAGGTACAGAGCGGAAAAGTTGTCGGAAAAGAGCGGATAACCCCCTTGAAAGGATATCCCGAAGCATAGAAGCCATAAATATATGGCTAGCAAAGCAAGAACGTGGTCTAGAAGCTTTATATAAGCGTCTAGATATGCATCAAACTATGAACGAGGCAACAGCCCTCATATACTAAAATGAGCAGAACATTAAGAATTGTCACCTGGAACGCGAACGGACTAGCGCAGCATGTTCCAGAGTTAGAAATTTTTTTAAATTTAGAAAAAATAGATATATGCCTTATATCGGAGAGCCATTTGACAAAAACATCATTTATTAAAACACGTGATTATGAATGTTACCATGCTGTTCACCAAGGAGGAAAACCCAGAGGAGGATCAACAGTAATAGTGAAAAAGAATCTCAAACACTATGAAGAACCTAGTATAGAAGAAGAAAGTATGCAAGTTAAAACCATAAAAGTTGAAACTAACAATAATAATGAATACAGTATTTCCTCTATCTACTGCCCTCCACGCTATACTCTCAACAAAGAAGATTATAATAGACTCTTTAGATCACTAGGATCCAATTTTATTATTGGTGGTGACTTTAATGCAAAAAAACACCTATTGGGGATCAAGACTTGCAACCCATAAAAGAAAAGAGCTATTCGAAGCCGGACGAATAAATAACTGCGAGTTCCACTCTGGAGATAAACCAACATACTGGCCTGCTGATATAAATAAAATACCAGATCTCATTGATTTCTATGTAACGAAAGGGATCTTCGAGGATTACATGTGCATCGAAAACAGCGAAGGGATATATTCCGATCATACACCTGTTATCACGACACTCAGCACAATGATAGATAATTAATAAGGATAACCTGCCTACATTAACAAATAATAGAACTAACTGGGACCTATTCCAAGAACTAATTGAAATGCAAATAAATCTAAGATTGCCGATTAAAACACCGGTACAGTTGGAAGACGAACTACAGGTATTTAACAGTACTATTCAACAAGCAGCATGGGAAAGTTCTCCTGCTAGTCACACCGAATCCCATAGGAATCAAAATTATCTTATTGAGATCAGGGAGTTAGTTAGAGAGCCCCGGAAAACAAAAAAATCCTCAATTTTCTATGCAATAAACTAAAACAATTTATAAAAGAAATTAAGAACGAAACTATTAACAAGTACTTAAATGGTCTCACCGAACATAAAGATACTGATTACTCTCTTTGGAAGGCAACAAAGGGATTAAAAAGAACCAAAATGCATGTGCCGCCTATTAAAAATGGGGAAGGAACCTGGGCCAAAAGCGACAAGCAAAAAGCTATTTTATTTGCGGTCACTTGGAAGACACCTTCCAACCGTTAGCTAGGCAAACAGCAGATGAAAACATAATAACAGTAAGCAAAATTGATGAATATAATATTCGATGTGTAACATTACAGGAATTAAAAGATGAGATCAAGTGTAATTTGAACGCAAAAAAAGCTCCAGGATATGATTTAATTACTGGACAAGCCGTAAAAGCCATTCCCGAGAAGGGACTATGAAAATTGGTTCAAACTATCAATGCCGTCTTCAGACTAAAATATGACCCACGACAATGGAAGGTTGCTGAAGTACTTATGATTCCCAAACCAGGCAAACCAGCGAACGATAAAAAGTCGTACAGACCGATTTCACTACTTCCTGTAATTTCAAAATTATTTGAAAAATTATTGCTCAAGAGACTCAAGCCAATAATAGAAGAGAGAAATTTGATTCCACCACACCAATTTGAATTTAGAGAAAATCACTCTACGATAGAACAAGTTCACAGAATAACGGACATAATCGAAGACGCACTTGAGAATAAGAAGATATGCTCCAGCATCTTCTTAGATGTAGCATAAGCTTTCGACAAAGTTTGGCACCAAGGAATTGAATTTAAATTGCATCGAGATCTACCTAAGCAGTTCTATCAAATTCTTAAATCTTATATCGCAGACCGACATTTCCGTGTAAAATATAACGGAGAGTACTCTGAACTAAAGAGAATATCAGCAGACATACCATAAGGTAACGTACTGGGTCCTATATTATACATCCTGTACACCAGAGATATGCCAAATACAAAAGGTGCCACCATAGCAACATTTACATATATCATATTGGAGTTTATTAAATTTATTTTGTATATTTATCTTTTCATTCTTCCGTTTTCGTTTTCTATTTCAATTTTTTTTTTATGGAGTTACCGTTCATTATCTTTTGAAATTTCATTATGCACGTTATGGTTATTTTTTACTATCGGTATTTTCATATCAGTTGTTTGTATTGCAATGCTATCTTATATGCTTTGGAGTGTTTTTGTTATTGTGTTTAGAGATTATTATATTATTGGCTTCTTGCGTTTTCATGATGAATGATTTTAGTTTTGTTTATCAGAATATAAGAAGCATGAGGAGGAATTCGGATAGGCTGCTGTCTTACATTGAGTCTGTATGCGTGAAGTCGTTATTGATTGGTTTGTCTGAAACATGGATCTTTAATGATGAAATTGAGAACTACGATCTACATGATTATAACCTGTTTGCTAAATGTAATGAGGGATATAGGTCTGGTGGTGTTGCAATTTACGCTAGTAAAATGTTGAGCTGTAAGCAGTTTAACCTTGACTTTAGGTCTTTTGATGGTGTTGGTATAACTTTTCCTTGGTGTTCAAAAATATTATGTGCTGTATGTGTTTACAGACTGCATGCTGCTAACATTCCAGATTTCATTGAAGATTTCACTAAGCTTCTGCAAAACTTGCCCTATACTAACCTTTTAATTATGGGAGATTTTAATATGGATTTTGTGCGGAAAACTGCGCATGTGGAGAATCTTTTAGTTATTTCGTCTAGTTTTGGTCTTGAGATTTTAGTGGATGAACCTACAAGAATTTTTAAAACATCTGCGACCTGTATCGACAATATCTTTTTTAGGTTTGACCACAGATATTTCCAAAATATTTCATACAAGGTGCATAATTTGGGCATCTCAGACCACTGTCTAATTGATGCTAAATTCATCGGACTGGCTATACAGAGCTCGAATAAAGGACATCTTAAGAATAATGCGAGGCAGATATCTCGTATAGATTATGAGTGTTTAAAAGAATTGCTGTTAAATGAACATTGGATCAATGTCTATAATGTGTCTAATGCGTCATTAGCTTATGATAATTTCATAAATATTTTTAGTGGTCATCTTGCTAACTGTACTAGATTGGTCCCACTCAATAAAGCAGCCAAGCTTAAGCCATGGATGTCTGATAATTTGTTGGGAGCCATTCGTAAAAGAAATAGAATATGTCACCTAGCAAAAAAGTTTCCTAACAATAAAAGGCTAGCTAACTACAGCCGCAAACTGTGTTATATGGTAAATCTCAAAATAGAGCTGACCAAAAAACACTTCTACACAAAACAGTTTGAAAAAAATGGTAATGATGCTCGTAAAAACTGGCGAACTGTGAATAATATAATTGGTGAGCATCATGGTAACGCTGAAATCAGAGAAATTAATAGTCATAATAATGTGACCATTTCGGATTCTGCGGCTATTGCTAATGAATTTAATAATTTCTTTGTAAGTATAGGGAACTCCAATAGTTCGACAGTGATGGATGAGTTGGAAAGAAATCGAATAGTTACTGAGAGCTATGATGTTATGAATAGTTGTTATTTTTCACCTGTTTCTCCAGGGGAACTGTATAATATTATTAACTCCCTAAAAAATAAATCGTCTCCTGGGATTGATGGAATTCCAAATAGTGTTGTTAAAAAAATGGCTTGCTTCCTTGTGGATGTCTTGTCTTTTCTCTTTAACTTAAGTGTTGAAACAGGAGTTTTTCCTGGAACCTTGAAAAGCGCTGTTGTTGTCCCCATATTTAAGAAAAATAATAAAACTTGTGTAAATAACTACCGACCAATATCACTTCATTCAATCTTCTCTAAAATTTTTGAAAAGGCTATGAAGAACAGGATTGTTGATTTTTTGAATCAAAACGAATTTCTCTCTCCGAAACAATTTGGATTTCGTAACAATAAAAATACCGAACAAGCGATTTTAGAATTTCTGGAACAGATAAGTGGCAGCATTGATCGAGGACTTAAGGCTTCAGCAATGTTTGTTGACCTAACCAAAGCCTTTGATAGAGTTGATCATACAATTATTCGGTTAAAACTAAATCGTTGCGGTTTTCGTGGAATGTTACACAAGTGGCTTTCTGATTATCTAAGTGACCGAACTCAAGTTGTCCGCGTCAACAATATTTTGAGTAAGGAGCGTTATATTAGGGTTGGAGTTCCTCAAGGTTCAGTGTTGGGGCCGCTACTCTTTCTTGTTTACATAAATGGAATCTTCAACCAGAATTTTTCTGGTACCCTCACTGCGTATGCGGATGATCTTTCATTTGTTTATGCTAGCCTCAACCATCATGCGAACCTTACTATTATTGACAAGGATTTGGTTATGTTAGCGATTTGGTTGGGAGCCCATAATTTGATTTTGAGCGACAAGACTAAAGTTATGCATTTCAGGGAATGCCAGAGATCCCAAACACCGATTATCTATCACGCATTTGGCTGTAATAACAGTCCAATTTGTATCCCTAATGGTTGCTTCACCATAAGCTCGGTATGTGAAATGAGATATTTGGGAGTTATGATTGATAGTAACCTAAACTGGAAGGCCCACATTGAAGGCCTTAAGTCGAGAATTCTTTTGGTTTCCAGGAAAATGTATGTTTTACGATTATACTGTCCGTTATATCTTCTGAAATTGGTTTATTTTGCCCTAGTTGATTCTATCCTCCTGTATGGTTTAGCATGTTGGGTGGTGCTTGTAAAACTCTTTTACATCCTCTGTACGTTCGACAGAAGCATGTTTTGCGGCTAATCACGTTTAAATCATTGCAGACACCATCATGGCCTATATTTCAGGAGCTGGATATAATGCCTTTACAACACATGTATGTTTTTAAGGTCTTAAAGCTTTTTTACATCATCAGCGGGAACAACTTTGTCAACTATTCAGTTTATAATCTTCGTTTAAATTTCAAATTTATAAAGTTTGTCCCCAATGTTAATTTAGAGTTTCGTAAACGTTACTTCAGTGTGGCTTCAGCAATAATCTTTAACAACTTACCATTGGAAATTCGAGTGTGCAGCAGCTTCTCCGCTTTCTCCAAAGCTCTCAAAAATTGGTTGAAACTAAACAAAGCAATTGAGCATCTATTTTTTGTATTATTATAGTTTTGTCTTTTATTTTATTTGTATTACTTTTACTTTTTAAATTTTGTAAATTATTATTGTGTTAACTTTGACTTTTTTGTTAAATTTTTTGTAATATTATTAGAGAGAACCATTGTACCTGACACACGTTTCTTTGAAACTAAAGGTGCAATTATCTTACCAATTACTTATTATTTACTGTAACTTTGTTTTAAACGTTTTAATAAAATTGGTAATGAATAAAAAAAAAAAAAAAAAAAAAAAAATTGCAGACGATACAGCTATTCTGGTAACTGGAAAGTGTATATCAGAAGCAAAGACCAAACTTCAAAAAGCAACCGACACAGTGAGTAGTTGAACAAAGAAATGGCGCATTAGCCTAAACGAGCCAAAATCGGTGCACGTAAACTTCACAAACCAGAAAGTTAACTGGATTCCAGTGGAACTTAATTCATGGACGGTTCCAAATGCAAATACAGCCAAATACCTCGGCATGACTCTCGATTGCAAGCTTAGATGGAAAGAACATGTTAAAAAGAAAAAAGAAGAATTGAACATCAAATATAGAAAAATGTATTGGCTAATAGGTAGAAACTCTGAGCTTACAATAACAAATTGCTATTATATCAGCAAATACTTAAACCAGTAAGGACCTACGGTATTCAACTTTGGGGTTGTACCAAGAAGACAAATGTACAAATGATACAATGTTTTCAATAACAA
The DNA here is from genome assembly GCA_958295665.1 of Tipula vernalis. Classification (NCBI taxonomy): domain Eukaryota; kingdom Metazoa; phylum Arthropoda; class Insecta; order Diptera; family Tipulidae; genus Tipula; species Tipula vernalis. The sequence continues at coordinate 372,770,139 of OY282559.1, forward strand.
AGTGCAAAGTGCTGCATGGCATTGTAAACGCACCATGGTACATTAGAAATTATAACCTCCGTAAGGACTTAAACATGGAATATGTAAGTGAAGAAATACAAAATCATGCAAAGAAACACATTCAGCGGATATTTCGGCACCAAAATGCAGACATACGAAGTTTGTTGGATACCACCAATGCAGTAAGAAGACTTCAAAGGCAGAAACCTTTGGAATTGAGCAGTTGTATTTAATTAGGATAGAGAAAAATAATTACTATGTAAATTCAATCGGGAGTAACCATTGGGAACAGGACACAGGAAAGGGCGCTACAGTCGAGTGAGTAATGAATTGTGAAACCGTAGCCTTCATTCTCGGAATCTTAACACTCTTCGCAACTTAACGCTACGAACTCGATAATCTCGCTATTCTCAAAAACCACAAATATTACCGAAATCTCGATTAATTCTTCTAAATTCTAGAATCAAAAAGATCAAAAGAAAGCCTAAAATTATTAAAAATTGGTTGGAATCCACAGAAGTTCCGCACTCATTGGCACAGAGGGCCCACGGTTCAAACCGTGGAATATACCCTAAATCACAAAAGCGAGCTGCAGCTTTAATAAACTGAAAACCCAGACAACCCAACGACCTCGCGAAGGACACTAGATTGCAAAACTTAAATTATCCTGAGAGCGAGATTGGTCTCTTGAAGGACAAACCACCGAACAAAAATTTGTAAAGTCGAACTCAAGCAATGTGTTCCACATCCCAATGGAACTCAAACGAAAAGCAGCAGAACATGTTGATGCTAGAACGAAAGAGTGCAACTGAGGTAAGAACAGAGTGGATTCCGTAGCAAGAAATGCAGTTGAGGATTGAGCTCCAGTAATAGGACTGCACACAATGTTTTGTAAACTAATAAGTTTAGCCAAACAGTTGTTGTTTGGAAACACCATAGTTGACATTATGATGATAAATATATTTATACACAATTAATAAAACAAATTTAACTTTTTAATATTTTTTAATAACTTTGTGCTTAAAAAACGTTTTAAAATTATTATATTTATTTGTCATGACAGTAGCCTTCTAAATTTTATATTCCAGATGATATTTCCAGGAGAGTTTGCTATCGAAGGAAATACCTAAATGTGACGTAGTCTGACTTGGAAAATGATCTTCCAAAATGAGAGAGAACTAAATCAGTTTTAGACGGGTTGACATGTAAGACTCTATCAATTCACCACGATTTGCGTTAATTTAGATAACACATTCAGATACTTGCAGCAACAGGTATAACTAGTTCATCAGCATAACTCTACGCTGTGAAGCCTGAATGTTACTGTTTCAGAAGTACATGATTTCTAACTGAGGCAATTGATTGGCAACTTTAACCGAAACTGGGAGCAAAACCAAATTTGGTACAGGTATTAGATATCGCAAAAAACGAAGAGCTATCAAAGGCACCAGTATATACAGGAAGGTGCCCACAAAAACTCTCTCATATGGATGAATCTTTCAATCCTAATGAGAGGTTCATGTAGGACCGTTTCGCAGGACTTATAAATAATTACCCCTAACAAATCTGTCGACAATAGAGTATCCAATGCCGATTATCGAGTACCCGGATACATTTTGGTCCTTTTACAAATACTCGACTACCCAGTTAATTTGCGGGAACTTACATCTTTGCATGGCGAAATTAATCCCATTTTTAATATGATTTAAATCTGCAATATCTAATTTTTTAGAATGAAATAATATCGTGCGGATTTAATTCAATTTTTAATAGTTGTATGTCGCGGTTTTAATTCATATTGAAAAAGAATTAAATTGACGTAGAATAAATTCAAATTTATCGGCAAAATTAATTAATTTTCAAATGAATTTAACTCAACCGATGAATATGAATTTATTTGTTGAAATACAAATATTATCATCGATGATGAAAGGGATGTAGCGTTTTGAAATAAACTTGAACTAAAATATCACATAATCTTCCTGAAGAAGAACTACTGTGTGGAGAAAACACAAAACACTTTCCATTTTGTCGGCAATCAAAGAATCGACGAATATAATAATATGCAAGTGAGAGAAAAATAATTACGTATTGTCATAGTAAAATTATTAATGGACGCTTGTACGTAAACTACCCCATTTCTTAAAATTTATTTTAGTTTAAAGTAGTAAATTGCCAACCCTTAAATCTTTAACTGTGGGACAAGGTGTGAGAAATTAGTAGAAAATGCAAAATCAAAAAGATTTTAACTCGGCAAAACGGATATCACTTTTTTAATTCATAATTGGTTTGATTTTAGAAATAAGGGCGAAACTTTACTGCAGGCAAATTGAATGGTGCGATGTATGAGATGGAATTCTGTGCTGGAAATTAGATGGCGGTGATGGGTTTGGTCGGGGCCTCAGACTAACAGTATATATGGAGGGCTGATTTCTTTTAAATAATTTCGATTGAGTATGATGGACATTGATTTTTTGCTTGTTTTAAATTAATTCTGTGATAGCAGTTCGTTTCTAAGGTTTTAAAACATTGGAAGGGAATATGAATTACGTTGAGAGATAATAAATTTAATTATAATTATATACAGGGTATCCCCGAACCTAATGCAATAAATTTACTAGCTCATTCCAGACCCAAAACTAAGTGGAAAATGGCTCGATGATTTTTTTCCATCTCTATATGGGGTTGAAATAATGATAGTTTTACTGTAAAATATAGGCATTTTCAATTTCACTCGTAACTAAAGACTGTTATTCCAAAATTAATTAAATAAAGGATGACTCATCAAAAATAGATTATTTTTCTGTATAAAATTAAAGCTTCGAGCTTTAGGGGACGAGAAATATTATTAAAACTGATAAAAACATAAATTCATTATGTTCGTCCATATGAACTGTTTTTTCCATTAAATTTGTGATATTAGTACAATTTACTCGAGATGGGGTGAGTAACTCTTAAAACGAGCATTATTGGGCCGTTGAAAATAATTCGTTGAGAATCGAAGTTAAGTTGAAAATCGTATTTAATGAATACACATTGTGTATTCAACTGAAATTAAGTAAATGCGTTACAGTAAAAAACTACAAGTTAATAAGACAAAACACGGCGCATTTTTGTTTTTCAGGGTACAAAATCCCGAGGGTACAAAATCTCGAGGATACAAAATCCCGAGGATACAAAATCCCGAGGGTACAAAATCCCGAAGATACAAAATCCGCAGAGTACAAGCCTGTGAAAATTCCAAAATCTAGTTGTTGCACAATTGGTGCAATTTTCCCTTGATTTAAAGATAGTGATGGTTACAACGAGATCTTAACGACGATATCCCGCATTTTACAATCCCGCTTAATTAAAATCGCGCCCAAATAAAATCGGGCCCAAAAAAAATCCCGCTTTTAAAATTCCATTTTTCCATAATCCTGCTTTAAAAACCCCGGTTCCGCAAAAATAAAAATCCAAAAGAGGCGGTCCCCGGGATTTCCTCGGGATTTTATCCCCTCGGGATTTTGTCTCGTCGGGATTTTGTACCCTCGGGATTATGTATCGTCGGGAATTTGTAGCTTTGGGATTGTATCCCGCGGGATTTTGTCCCTCGGGAGTATGTCAGCAACCCCTTAAATTATGAAGAAAATTCAAAATACATATATTGTAAATACCACGATGATTTCGACTCTGGATGGAGATGAGAAAAGTCACCAAGGCAATTGCGATTTTGTTTTGGGTCAGGAATGAGCTGGTAAATTTACTACCCTAGGCTCCGAGATACCCGATATAAACTATGACTTATTCCATTACAATAAGGCATATTTTTTTGGCATTTTCCTTAGTCGGCTTCATCGATGTCAATTCTACGATTTTTATCTGATGCAAAGCAATTGGATACGATTGCACACGGTATTGATAGTTTTAGTAGTTACGGACTAAAGATTGGTTTGGGTGTGAAAGCAAATGTAGCTACTACTCCAGAAAAAAGTTCGATGCACTATTAGAAAGGTTCAACCTTTCGAGTGAATTTAAATTTGTGGATATACACAGCATTGTTTGGAAAACACATTGCTTTAAAATTATAAAATCATATTTTGTGAAAAGACTGACTTCCATACGTACCAAAAACCAATTATCGGAGGTAGGTTTTGATAGATACTGAACTAATCTATAAAATGAGTACCAAGACTCAAATATAGAATGCTTATTATGGTTTTCATGACCATATCGTTGATCCTCGGGCGAGGGTCTTTCTGTTAGTTCTACGAGCCAGCTATTTTGAGTTATTTAATTAGTGAGTTAACGTCAAAGAGAACCTCCCCTAATTAAGAATTTTCTCTGGTTGGAAGGTTCTTAGTGAAATGAGGAGAATTTTATAAAAAAGAGTAAGAGAATTAGTGACCGACCAAATGACACAGTGATTAAAGCTACTGCCTTTGAATCGGTAGGTATCGGGTTGAAATCCCGATGGAGGTGAGATCATCATCTGACTATGGTATTAATACAATTTTTAATTCTTTAGAAAAGAGAATCGCAGGAGAGAAAAAATGTGCATACAAAATTATTGTGTGAGTGAGTGAGTGATGTTAAAAATAATGAAACGCAAAAAAAAAGTTGTAGCTAAATTTTTTCTTTAGCAGTTAATCGAGCAATTACAGCAGAAAATAAATAAATTTTTTTTTTTTTTTATATTAAATAATTTTGGTTGTGTTTAAATTACGATGACCAAATCTGTTTGAGCCAAATTTATTTATTTATTTCTGAACAAAACGAGCGAACACTTATACAGGTTAAGAACGAAGGTTGCATCGAAATTATCCTAGCCAAACCCACCGAAAAATTACTTCCACCACCTAAATTCTTATATTTGATTTCATCTGTTTTCCTTTTGGGACTCATATTCAAGAGTACATTCGAGGTGATACTATTTGTTACCGGTATATACAAACTACAGTTAAACTTAGGAAGTTCCATCATTACAAGATGAAGTCAATATTTGTGAAGTGTTCGCCACAATTTTTATGTTATGGTAACGTTTTAGTTATACAACAGAGATTGTTTGTTTCATCATGTTTAACTTTAGGAACTTTATTGAAGGGGTTACCAAAAAATTGAGTTGCACTCTACTTCTCAATACGGGCAGTTTATCCAAATTCTAAGATTACAGTTTATGCGAGAAAAAAACATGATTGAATTGAATCACCTACGATCCTTATCACGGTTTCTTGCATTTTTGCTAGCAACTCTAAAATAGTGGGTGATCTCGTTTAATTTAAATGAATAACCAGATAAAAGAATGGGAAAATTGGAGGTAGTGCCTGGACAAATTAAATATTTTCTCAATAAGAGAAAAGTGACACAATATTTGCTGCGATTCAATTTGTGTTAGACATACGAACGCAATAAATAAATATTTTTCGTGCAGTTGATAGATTTATAACTTTTGACAACCGGCCCGGCAAGACCAACTCGGCGACTCATTCCCAATTAGACAGATGGTAAAAGAAACCGAAAAATATCAAAACTGACAATTTTAAATTCTTGCAAAGCCAAATAAAAACCGTGTAGCTTAGAAAGAATTTTGGAATTTTTCCCCTCTTGGCAGTGATGGTAAAAATGCTAAGTAATTTTTCCAAAAGAACTGTCGTTGAATAAACAATCGGTTAGTTGACCATCGCCGAGTTGAATACAGCTAAGTTGAGTATTGCCAAGTTGACCGCCGCCGCCAAGTTGACTGTCGCTGAAGTATCCGTCGTCGTGTTGACTAACGCCGATTGATCGTCGCTGAGTTAATTTAACCAAGTTGGTTTTACTGATAATAATAATTTATATGTTATGCATTAGATGTTAAAAGTTTGTTGTTTTATAGTGACCAATTAAGACAAAAGGGTTAATGTGCTCTTTATCACTAAGAAAAAATTATAATAAGTTTTTGTTCAAATAAAGCTTTACTTTAGATTGCTATTCAGTTATAATTCATCATGTTTATGTAAAATTGATATTGTTGTGTTCTGGTGTTGAGATGTTCTTCAGAACCAACAAATATCGACCCTGAATCCTCTAGACGTTATTGCACAACAAACAGTGTTTTTATTTATTTTATTTTATGTATAACTCGGGCAGAATACAGAGCATAAGTTCCATTTACACTCTGTCTCACATTTACCGAAGAAATACAATACATCGAAAAATACAATAGATTCAAAATTAAGAAAATGAAAATTAAAAACAAATACAAAAATTTTACTCTAGATAATCATAATTACAATATAGATCCGGATATTATTACTTAAACTAAGAATTTAAATATTTACTAACTATATTTCGTACACAATTTTTAAATATATTAACCGATTTATTAAAAATGTCAATGCTGTCATCACTAAAAAACAAGTCATGATTCCTCGTTAGACGGTAGCCTGGCGAGGCCAGCCCAATATTTGTTGTTGAAGTTACAGCTCTAAACAAATTTGTATTTCTAGATCTGTAGGCGGGAATATAAAAATTAAGTTCTGAGAGGAAGGAGGTATGGACATCTAAATATAATCGGCGGGATTCTAAGCTCATTAAATTTAATTTTTGTATTCGTATTATGTATGGAGGAACAAATTCATCTAATCGAAATCTCTTAAATAGACGTCTGGTAAATCTGCGTTGAATAGATTTAATTCTTATAGGGTTACGTTCATAAAAGGAGTTCCATATTTGTGCACAATACTCAACTTGACTACTAACTAGCGCACTGTATAAAGTTATTATAGTATGATGAGAAGTGAAGAGACATCTACGTAACACAAATCCCAGTAATCTATTAGCTCTACTACAAATATTATCAATGTGAGGATTAAAAGTTAGTTTACTGTCGATCAGAACACCTAAATGTTTTATGACCTCAACTCTGCCTATTAAAATGTTTTTTAGATTATAACTAAACAATGTAGGTTTTCTTTTTTTAGTATATGTGATAATATTACATTTAGAGATGTTTAAATTTAGTTTATTTACCCCACACCACTCGATTAATGAATCCAGATCTTCTTGTAGTAGACAGCAATCATTTTCAGATTTAATAGTTCGAAAGATTTTAATATCATCAGCATATAGGAGACAGTTACTCTTTAATTTAAGCACAATATCATTAATAAATAATATGAATAATAACGGACCAAGTATAGAGCCTTGAGGGACACCTGGGTAGTGATTTTGGTCGCAATTTGAGGATTGAGTTGAGAATTACCGGAAGGCAATAGTATTGGTAAATTGTATTGGTGTCCAAACAATAGAGAAAACCAGAGAATAAACATTTGTAAAATAAAAAAAACAATTCAGTGTTATCTCATGCGTACGAAAGGATTGTTGTACATATTTTTATTTCCAGTAATTTTCTGTAAAATTTAAAACTAATAAAATGGTAAATTGAATAATGATTTAAAGATAAATCAAAATTAGCTAAAAATGGAAAATAAGTCAGAAAAATATTTATAAACTATAATTTTATTAATAATTTAAAATGATGAAAAGACAAACGACGTTCATCCTGCCTTCCCATCCCAAAATCACTAATTTACTTATATTTTTCACATTATCCCTCTTATTCGATGTTAAACAAAAAACAAAAAAAATGATGGGCGTGTTTTTTAGTTTTTTGTTCATGAAAATGATGCAAATAAGAGAGATAAAATGATACGAAAAAGAGGGATATAAAATATAATGTGGAAAATATAAGAAGTAAATTAGTTATTTTGACTTAGTGTTAATTCAAACGCAGGAGAGGGAGGATGTACGTCGTGTGTCTTTTCATCATTTTAAATTATTAATAAAATTATAGTTTATAAATATTTTTCTGACTTATTTTCCATTTTTAGCTAATTTTTGTTTATCTTTAAATCATTATTTAAATTGCCATTTTATTAGTTTTAAATTCTACATAAAATTACTGGAAATAAAAATATGTAAAACATTCCTCTCGTACGCATGAGATAACACTGAATTGTTTTTTTATTTTTCATCAAATGTTTATTCTCACATAACTCAAAAAAAAAAAAAAAAAAAAAGTTAAAAATATTATGAATGTGGCCGACGAAGAATGTATAAATTAAAAACCATTTATTTATGCTACTTTTTGTTTTTTATATTGAAGATCACGGTCAATTTTTTTGATTGCGTATATGGCAGTGCTGTCGTTTTGGAAACTTTAAACGGAATACTTTTCAAATTTTCAACGGATTATTTCTAGGCAAAAGGAAGTACTTACGAAATACAATAGTTAAATTACACCTAGGCATAAACAATTGCTGGTATTTTGTGTTAAAAAAATCATAATCCAGCAAATTACACTAAAATTGATTTTAGTTTTTGGCCCAAAATTTGAATATTAAAAGAAAACTGTATTATTTATTGGTTTAGAGCTCTTTACAGTTTTCTCAAGCTAAACAGTTTTTTTAACACCGCCATAATTCTCCACAAAATCACAGACATTTTTAGATTATCGTTTTGAGATTTTTAAGTTTTTCTCGTAGAGAAGAGTACCAATCAGCGCCCAAACCGTAAGCGAATATATTACGTGGTAAATGAAAAATTTATCTTAAAGCAACTTTAGCTTCGAACCCTTTTTATTTTCAAAAGCGCAATTTTGGCAGATAAGTGAATTCAAACATGTCAAATATGCGAACATGTTCGTCATTTTCACAAAGCTAATTTTTCAGAATTGGAAGTTATTTTGGTGCAATTTAAGGAAATTTCATTGCCAGACGATACCACAGTAGGTACCAGGTCAAAAATGACAAAACCCTGGGTTTCTCGCTGGAAGGTCTCTTTTATGTATTTCATTAAAAAAATTTCTATTTGACTGGTCACAAAACATAGCTTTAAGTCAGATAATAAATTTCAGTGAATTTGTTATAATCAAAGCAGTTCCGTTTGGGGCAGGGATGGAGTTTCTTAAATAAAACATGGCCAGAATTCAACAAATATTAGTATCTTCAACAAGACACCATAATAACACAAAGAAAAATTTCTTTTTTACGTTCATAACCACTACAGACCTTTACTACATTTCCAGGTTCAAGCACGAAATGGAGTACGTTTGTCAATGGATTTTGTGAAATTTTATTTTTGAATTATTAAGCCGATTCTGTGAACTATTAGTTCCTAATAGAATAAAGAATTATTCACAGGTCAGCTCATTTGGGGTCGGATTTGTTAAATAAAATAAGAACCTAATCCAAGAAATATTGTCGAACACCACTAATGATATTTTAATTGATGCCATTTATTAAATATTGTTTCACCAATTTTGTTTTTTTTTTTACATAGACGAGGAGATAGAGGTAGTATACTAAGTCTCCAGCTTCAAATGGAACTAGTTGGCAGGTTTATGGATGAATTTTAATAGCATTTATATCTGAGATTTGAAATGTTAACTCGATTCTTTAAGTAGTTCCTAATATAAAATTTTTCAATTCCGGCTCTGGAAATTCTTTCGGCCATATCATCGGGGGGTAGATTTCTTAATTAAAATGATATTTTTGGATTCAAACTTTAAATCACAAATGATATTCGCCAAACTAATTTGTATAAACTTAGCCAATTGAGACTATCTTCTCAGTCTTCAGCATCAAATGTATAAATATTTAGCTACTATTAAAAAACCTCCTATTTCATGGCCTCAAAAAGATTTTTGCCATAAGATAAGGCTGGGATCAGCATTTTTAAAATAAAACATGGCCCAACGGCAAGAAATATTTTGGAATACTGTTCGTATTAATGGTTCTATGATCGCGACCATAACTCAAAAATTAGATTTGCCAGTTTTGGCTTTCCATACACAGCCAATCCAGATAATTTTCTTCGACTCCAGCACCGAATGGAACACAAACATTTACTTATCGATGTATTTTAGAGAAAATTTATTTCGGAGATATTAAGCAGATTCCATATAAAGAGTTCCTAACCTTAAATATATTAAATCATCGAGTTCGAATTAAATTTTGTTGGATTATTATTTTTCTGATCGCTCCTGAATTTTGCGTTACCGCTAATAAATTTAGGAATTTCAACGAAAATCATCTAAAAACTGGAACAGGTCCAGTATAACCATAACGTCTGGTCGCCCTATTCCTACCTAGATCCCACCAAGGCGAGAAGGAGAATGTCAAAATAATCCTGAAAGACAATTTCTCCTGTCAACATTTAACCTTGCCAGATAAGAAAGATGCATGGGAGTCTGGATTTTATTTAAATGAAAACAAAAGATTTGAGAATATTGATGTTCAGGCGTATTGGACGAATGAAATTTCCCATGTCACACTACTTAAATTCAGACTTCCATACAACTTTCTAGTTTGAAAGTTACAGTATTATTTTTATATAGAGGTCCTAGTCCAAGCTTAAGGAAGGATTTAAGAGTGTTGTAAATCCAGATTTCCATACATCGTTCTTGTGTGGTAAGGCTAAATGACCGCATAAATTGTCTGGCAGCGTTATTTTTATATTCAGATGATCCTAATCTAAATATTTAACTAAAGCAGATTAAAGGTTTTTGTTAAAATGAGGTACTCTTTGTCATGATTGAGTTTATCTGATGCCTTGATGATTTTATAAGTTGACTGCCTTGACATTTTTATATGTTGTAATAGACCCGAAACTGTCTTTTTATAAGCTCTACCAACAAATCTTAAGATTCTGAAGAAAAAGCATTGTGAAGTAGAAGTTACTTAGGTCGCAAATTAAAGTGACTGGACACATTACTGCAAGAAAACCGTTTTATGGATTTTTGTCAAAGAATGCCCATTATAAATTAGCTTTGATAAAATGCTTTAGAAAAAGCCAGCTATCTCCCAGAATATTTTAATTATTGCAAGCAAAAGCCGATAATTTAAAATATTGTGTAGTAAAGGTATTATTAGTACATCAGTTACTAGAACAGGGAGTACAAAATGAAAGTACGGAGTACAGTAGTAAGCACTAGGCGAATGTAGTACAAATACTCTGATCGTACTCACTTCGACAGCACTGGTATATGGTTTTGGATTTTTGTTAACGAAGTAAAATGAATGTGTCGGTTACAACAACAATAGATAGAAAAACATGAATTCCTCATGTTAAAAGATAGGAGAAAATAACTCAAGGCGAGCGGAAGCAACAAAAAGTTGAACCGATGTCACCCGCTTAGCTTATTTTTGATACTTACCATCATGAGAAAACATACTAATACAATAAAAATATTTGACGGCACACAGTAGAAAAATGTATATTATACGCCGTGTATATATACAAAATTCTCAATCCTCAATCCTCGTTTTGCGACCAAAATCGACGTACTGAAGTGGGAATAAATTCATCAGAGCAAACACCATTAAATTTAACATAAACGATACGTTCTATTAAATATGACTTCAACCAGATTTTTAAATTTAGTCGTTATATTTAAGGCATCCCGTTTAGTTAAAAGTAACTGATGATCAACTTTGTCAGATGCCTTTTGAAAATCAGTGTACACAGTATCCACTTGGCCACTGTTGTCTAACTGAGTTGATAAGAAGCTGGTGAACTCTAATAGGTTTGAAACTGTGGACTTCCCAGGAACGAATCCATGTTGACATGGAATAATAGAATGTCTTCTATTTAAATAGGTCATTACCCTCGGAAATTCTGATTTCGTAGCTAGGTATTTATTGAACTTCCAAAAAATTTTGGATTAGTTTGGATGGAGGTTTGAACTATACCTAAAAAATTTTTGTAAGCAATCTTGATTTCAATCTTAATTGCCTTACGAAGTAAGCGAATTTGATCATCATATATATTGGTTGTAAACGTTTTGGATTTTACCAACAACTTAGATTTTTTCTTGATCATTCTTCGCAAGTAGGGCGTATACTATGACGGAAAATCAGTAGTTCTATTCCCAATCACCAAAGATGCATTTTTATTTATAATGTCAAAAATTTGACTATAAAATATATCGACACAACAATTAACATCCAGACCCTGTAATAAGCCGACCCAGTCTATTAGGTCGAGGTCACTACGAAGACGATCATACTTAATAGAACGAAAATTTATCTCATCACTTATCCGATTCTTTTGAAACTTCTTTAATGTAACAGTAAAGCTTATAAGTAAGGGTGGATGAAATTTATCAACTTTGAATAAGGTATCTTCTGATTGGGAAATATGAAACTGAGCCTCATCATTGGTGATTACTAAATCAAGCGTTCTATCCATAAAGTTTTTAATATTATTTATTTGGGTTAAATCCAAATAGCTAAGAGAACCAACGAGCAGCTCCGCACATCAACCTTCATATCTTGAAGGAAACAGTTGTCCTAAGTCATTAATATCCCAATAAATAGAACCTAAATTAAAATCCCCAAGCAGCAATATATCACGACTAGAGATGCTATGTTTACCATTAAAGTCATCTAAAAATTCAAAAAATAATTGAAAGTGGCCGTAAGTAGGATATGAAAAATAAATTACACATATATAAAGACATCGGTATTGATTCAATAAAATCTTAACCATACCAACCGCTGCCATCTTGTAAACAACTCACTATTAGATCAAACTCACTGTTAGATCAAACAAGTGTTGTACTCAATTAGACACAATGCCTCTAGCAACCGAGGTAAAGCTGAGTCTTTTCGCCTAGGCGTTCTGAATAACGATTTTGATATTACAATAATCTGCGAGACTTGGCTTAATATCAATATTAGCATACTTATCACCTGAATATATCGTTCTTAGAAGGGACAGATATGATTTAATCACCAAACTTAGAGGGGCTGAGTATTGATTGATGTGAAGGATTCTATTACTAACGAGTTGGTAGCATGTCATTTTAGTCTCGATGTCATTGCAGTTCGTGTCAATATGCTCTCTATAGATCTGACTTGGATTATTTTAAAATGATAATCAATTTCATCGACTCAGCTATGATACCATCAGTGGGGCAAACGATGAACTAACATTGTAGGTAACTTTAATCTGCCCAATCGTTTTCCACTTACAAAAGTGCATCGAAACCGTACTAGCAACAGTCATGAGAAATACCTGTACCAGTTATTTGCTAATGACGTCATGCATTCCGAGATTTCCCATGCTTGGATTTCACCGGCTGCCAGTGAGCATTTATAACACATCGATTACGGTAAATATTTTTCATGTAAATTGTACAACTGAATCTTTTTTTGCCGACTACGCTTCCTTAAACGAGTTCCTCAGCAAGTCCGATAGGGATTCTTTGCAATGTGGCGAAAATTTAAATGACATAAACAATGATTTTTAATGATATAATCAGGAATGGTATTAAAAGACACGTTCGGAACAGAAATCTGTAATTTGGTTGCCTGCTTTTTTGCATCAGTAAACGAACCAGCTTCGGTGCCCCTACCATGTCTTTAAATGATCACAGTAGTTTTGATCATGAGCTCATTCACAATAGGGTATCAAATATTAATTATTCCATTTCTGCGCTACTGTTCAAACAGCAGTATTGTAAAATTCACTCGGTCTTCTCAAAAGGTTATTTACGAAATACTAGCCGATATTTCACGAAAACCATCATTTAGAGGCATCATAAACCCCGCCAATTGAGGATTTGTACGTGAATTTTGGTATTCCACCGATCCTTATCATTTTTGTCCTGAGAGTTTGTCCCGTCCAATTACGTTCATGTTTAATGAAAGTCTACGTAGTTGGGTTTCTCCCGAGCTTTAGAAAATTTCCTGGAGGGGATTGCCATTCTCTCCGTTATACCCAAGCTATTTGAATCTATGGTTCACAAAGTCTTGGTTTTCTTCAGTAAATCATTTATTTCTCTTGCTCAGCACGGGTTTTTTCCTGGCAGATCTACAGTGCTTTCTTTTTTGGCAATTTCGATCACCACTCAATCCTTATCACCAAGTTGAAGAACTTATTTGTCAGTTCACCCCAATTGAATGGTTGCGTTAGTGCTCAAGGTAATCATATTGGTTCATTATTATTTCGATTGTTTATCAACGATATCATTGACCGCTTTGAGTTTATCAGTTGACTGCTTTTCGCCGACGATATAAAAATCTTCAGCCGGGTTAACAGCGCGTCCGATTGCGTGAAGCTGTAAGATAATATTAACGGATTTTCTAGTAGGTCAATTAGTAATAGACTGGGCCTCAAGGTGAATAAATGTAAGACTCTTTCATTTTATCTATATCCGGTCCACTCTTCTCTCTCTTTTGTTTGTTCTATTTTGGAATATGCATCACCGTTATGGTCACCTGCTTATCACTGACATGCGGATAGAATAGAGAGTGTTCAGAAGCAGTTTGTTTTATACGTACTTCGACGGCTATTGAATACGTTATTCGACCTTATCAATCGTTGATAATCCTTCGTGATATTTTCAGTTCTCGAATCGATTGTACCGAGCTGCTCGCACGCTTAAGTCTCTACGTTCCTGAACGTCATATGCATGGCATAAGGAGAGTAAAGCATGTATTTAATTCAGTATTTGGAGTTTTTGACTTTCAAAAGTCGAGAGACTCGTTAAAAGTTTTATTTAAATTTTTATGTAGTACTGGATTCTGTTTATCTTTTAATCCTTTTTCTTTTTTAATTAATTTTACAATTTCTTAATCTGTTTATATAACTGATTGTAATCACTATAGACGATATTTGCTGCAATAATAAGTAAATAAATACAACAAATTGGAATAAAACCCGGAAATTCGTATTGTGAAGATCCGCGGATTATTCCGCAGTCGGATTGTCAGGAACCCCGGTTTATTCTACGGTTTATTGTTTTATATTCAATAATGAATTTCCCATTTTTCAAACTCGGTAAAATTATGGAATTAAGTTCAGAGACTAATTTTTGTACGAGCCTAATTCCACTTGTTCTGGTTATTAAAGTCGGAAACTCGATAAGCCATTGTAAGTTATCAAATTCCGTAGCCTACAAATGTTAATATCAACTCAACAAATAGTCTACCAATGTTACGCTAATGATAGTCGAGATTCCAAATTTTTTATAAATATGTAAACCCCAAAATTGTATCGCAATTGATAAAATTTTGGTTTTGTGACCTGACAAGAGTTACTAAAGTATTTAAATAGTGAAAGATTAATTAAAAGTAGTTTTTTTATTGATAAGATAAAGGCGCTACTAATACCATGTTAACTAATCTATTACATAAATTCTCATACATAATAAAATTGGTTTTAAAATTTAAAACCTAATTCAAATCGTTCAAGTTGATATGGCGCAATATTCACCTTCTTTCTTATCGTTTATTGCTATAAATATGTGTTATCTTTAAGAATTTCCGAGTACTACAAAAATAATCCGGTACAAATCAAATTCATTTTCATTTCTTTTTAAAATTACTAAACAATATTTATTTTGCTGTTCCAACTCTTTTCAATTTTTGGGCTTTGAAGCTAGCAAAAAACTGGGAAAAATTTACCTATCAGAAAAGTAAAGTGTTCAATAAAAATATTTGCTGAGTGTAAAAATAAATAAATAAAATAAAAGTTAAAAATGTCTACGAATTTATTCGATAAGGATTTTCAACAACTAGTAAGTACCTAATTGTATACATGTGTAGATAACAAAAAAAAAACGAAATGCGATTTACTTCCTAAATAGAAAGAAAGTATAAAAAAAGCTTTGGTAGGCAAGGAAATACCTTTAAAAGATAAATATGCTAGAGCCATAATTATCGGAACATATCGATATCACGGTTCGGCAAACTTTTGGGTACATGCATTTAAACAACCTATCATGGTAAGTTAGTCACTTATCGGTTTGATTGTCGAAACTTCGCTTTAAATTTTAACTTCAAACACCATTTTATAGGAAAATCAAATGTCTGCATGGAACTTTTGTCATCTTCTTTACAAAATCCTTCGTGAAGGTCATAATTTGTGTTGCCAAGAATCGCAGCAGAGTATTAAATATTTAACCGATCTAGGAATATTTTGGAGCATTCTAAAGAAGGATGGCTATGGAATTTGTATATCAAAATTTTCAAAACTACTCAAAATAAAAATTGAGTTTCACATACGAAATTCAAAATTTCCGGGAAGTTTAAGTGTGCCTCGCGCAGAAATTGAACAAATCAGCGGCGGTGATATAAATAGTGTGTAAGTCGGTATATATTCCGGGTATATAAATAATTTTTTACAAATTCTATTATAACTTTAATCTAGATATCAATTAACAACCGAATTATATGATTATCTAGACGCCGTAATCGAATTACAAGCAAACGTATTCAATTCATTGAAAACACATCACATAAAATGTATGACATTAGCGGGACAATGTCGCTTAGCCGGATTAATACCATGTATCGAAGAGGCTAATTTATTGTACGATTTACTTGAACGATTTATGTTTAAATTACACGAACATTTATCAAACGATATGTTAGATGGACATCGACAACGATTTAAAGCAATTTTCCGTCAACTTCAAATATTTTATCAACAATCGAATGATCTCCAATATTTTGTTAATTTAGTCATTATACCAAAATTAACTTGTGAATTACCAAATTTCACATGTAATCGTGAATATGAATCAAACATTTTGATTGTACCGAAAGGTAGATCTGTTTGGGAGGAGTTAGCAGCGAGGGCAGAGACTGTTATGCTGGTTAATGATGCTCCGGAACAAGAAGAGGTACCTAACCGAAAATCATCGAATTATTTCGATAATACGAGTGAGCGAGATGATTTACTTCAGCGGACGCAAAACGAATTGGCCACAGCACGTGCATCAATCGAATTCAATGAACAGCAATATCAACAAAATGTTTTTATGCTCAATAATCAAATGATCATGTTAAAGAATGAAATTTACTACAAGGATAATATACAGCTAAAGATACAACAGGAAAAACAAATACTAGAAGAAAGTATGTATTAAAGAGATCCTCTAAAAGGCCTAATAATGCTATAACAAAATTTTCAATATTTTTACAGAAATTCGAAATTATGATTCAGAAAAATCAAAACGGTTGGAAAACGAGCGAGATGATTTAATTCAACAACTGTTCACAATTCAGAAAGAAAAACAATTTCTAGAAGAAAGTTCGTATTATAATACATAGTTACAAGTTATATAAAATTGCTAACTAAATTCTCGTTTATTTTTCAGAAATTCAAAAACATGATAAAGAAATATCAGAAGTGGAAGAAAAATTTGAAAAATTATTACCGTTGTACATGGAAACCCGGACAGATCATATAAATTTATTGCAACAGAATCAAGAAACCAATAAGGCAATGCGCGAACTGAGGAAATCATTTGAACAGCTCGAGAACGATAAGACTAATGTGGAAAAGGAATTAACAGAAATGAAAAGGAAGTATCAGTCAAGGCAAAAAATGCTCAGTAATTGGGATCTGAGGGAAATATAAAGAAAATGTGCCATAAAATTGCACCATTTGTTTTTAAATTATCATTAAACTTAGCTGCCATTTTGGCCAAATACTTAACCCGTGGTTACCCCTCTTGAATTTTTATTTCCCCGCTTTGTGGAGACAGTCGTAAATGTTCGATAGCCATACTATATAAAGACAGCGGTAACTTAATGACACGGCGGCATACATATAATTATCTGCATAGTTGAAAATGATTTTGGGCTGCTGAAAACTCGGCTCCGGCACAATCTAACATTTCATAGAGCACTTTGACGAAAATACGGTGATTAATGTTACAACACAAGTTTTGCAAGCGGGTTTTAAAGTTTTATTTTATTTATAAAATCTTTGGCAGTGAAGGGTGTTTTCTGAAATAGTAAATTTTCTAAGTACACTGTCTCAAAAAATTGTCCGTACACCCCTCGGTTAAAGAAAAATTGATGAATAAAACAATTACAAATCAAACAAAAATTCAATTTTTATTTTTTTTAAACTCAAATTACATTTAACAACCTGAAACTAATAATTAGCATGAAGCAAATTAATTTACTTTTACGTTTCATATGATTTACTATTTAAACATCTTAAAACAATCTCAAATAATTGTCCGTACACTTGCAATTTTGTGAAAATTAACACTAGCACACTAACAATTTATTATTTGTTGTACATCAGTGCTGTCGAAGTGAGTACAATCGGAGTATTTGTACTACTTTCGCTTAGTGCTTACTCCTGTACTCTGCTATTTCATTTTGTACTCCCCTGTTCAAATAACTGCTATTCTAATAATACTTTTACATAATATTTTAAGTTATCGGCTTTTCCTTGCAATAATTATAATATTCTGGAAGATATCTAGCTTTTTCAAAGCCAATTTATAATGGTTCCTGTCATTTTCAGGCATAAATCCATAAAACATTTCTCTTGCAGTAATGAATCAGTCATTTTAGCAAACAATATCAATTCAAACATGTAAAATTTGCGAACTAAATTACTTCTACTTCACACGGCTATTTTTTTAGAATCTGAATGTTAGCTGGTAAAACTTATAAACAGATAATTTCGAGTTTTTACAACATACAATTTTAAAACTTCAGATACACTCAAACATGACAAACGTCACCTGATTTAACCAAAAAAAAAATGTATCAGCTTTGACTAAACATTTAGATTAGAACCTTCTGAATACAAAAATTACCACACAAAAACGATGTACGGAAAATAAAAATCTTTAAGCTTAGATTAGCACTCCTATATAAAAATAATACTGTAATGTAATTTCTGCAGTCATTTAAACTTTCCAGACTGGAAAGTCTGGATTTATGCAGTGTGCTGTGGGAAATTTCATTCGTCTTGTGTGATATAATATGTTTAAGGTTAGGAACTATTTATGGGTACGGTCTTTGTGGACCGCCACCCAAACCTAACCTAGGAACTATTTATATAGAATCGTAACATATCAGAATTCGATATATCATCTCACAATTCGCTATACTATATACTATCAGAATTCAATATATCTGTTAGAATTAAGTAGAAATTCGACACATGATGTCAAAATTAAATATGTCGTCTCAGAATTCGACTTAATATCCGGATTCTATACATCATGTAGGAATTCGAAATATCATATGTCAGAATTCGATATATCATTTCAAAATTCGCTTTATACTTTCAGAATTCGATAAATCTTTTAGAATTTGGTATACCTATCATGTCAGAATTCCACGTATTATGTCGGAATTCACAAATTTTAATCAGAATTCTTTAAACCATCTCAGAATTCGTCAGATACTGTCAGAATTGTATATTACTGTCAGAGTTTGATGTATCTTGTCAAAATCCCATTATCTCATTTCAGCAAATGTGTTTGTTCAATCCATTTGATGCTGGAAACTAGACTGAATTAGCTAAATATATACAAATAAATTTGGTGAATATTTTTTTTTAATTTAAAGTTTCAACTCAAAAATATTCTGTATTTGAGCCATGGTTTAATTAAGAAGTTCGACTTCAGATGATATGGCCAAAGGAAATTTCCAGAGCCGGAATTAATAAATGTTATATTAGGAACTACTTAAAGAATCGATTTAATATCTCAAATCTCAGATATATATTATATTAAAATCTATCCACAAACGTGCCACCTAAAAAAAAGAAAATTAGGGAAACAATGTTTCTGATAAATGGCATCAACCAAAGAATCATTAGCGGTGTTCCGCAATATTTATTAAATTTGGCTCTTATTTTATTAAAACAAATGCGACCCCAAATAAGGTGACCCAAGAAATTTTCAGAGCGTCAATAATTCTGTTTTATATTAGATTTTATTAAAATTTCACTAAAAACGTAAAATTTAGGTAAAAATAGTTAAAAATTAAAAATTTCACTTCTCTACGATAAAAACTTAAAACTCCCAAAACGATAATCTAAAAATATCTGTGATCTCGTGAAGAGTTGTAACCGGGTTAAAAACTATTTAGCTCGAGCAGTATAGAGAGCTAAACGCTTTAATAGTAAAATAGATAAAGAGCTAACAAAATTTATGGCTAAGGTCTAATTATCTTATTTCGTATATACTTCTGTCTAGAAATACTCCCATGAAAATTTGAACGTAAAATTTTCAGAACATTCAGCACTGCTGATGAGTAGTCAGTAGACCAACTTTTTATCAGTACGAAACCAAACTACCGAAGGAGGTTAAGGTAAACGCTCATGTTTAAAGGGTTATATACTTTATATAATCCTTGGGGTAAAATCACGAGGGTGGGATGATATTTCTACTTTTTTTTAGTAGATTTATTGTGAGTAGATGGCTCTTTATTTTACTGTCTCGAAAACCACTACGATCGGAGTATATGTACTACTTTCGCTAAGTCCTTACTCCTATACTGCGCACTTTCATTTTGTACTCTCCCTGTTCTAATAACTGATTTACTAATACGAAATACTTTTACAAAATATTTTAACTTTTCGGCTTTTGCTTGCAATAATTATAATATTCTGGGAGATAGCTGGCTTTTTCATAAAGCATTTTTTCAAAGCTAATTTATGGTATGGTTTCTGTCATTCTCCAGCAAAAACCCACAAAATGGTTTTCTTGTATTAATGTGTCAGTCACTTTAGCAAACAATACCAATTCAAACATGACAAATTTGAAAACTAAATTACTTCAACTTCACAATGCTTTTCCTTCAGAATCTGAAGATTTATTGCTAAAACTTATAAAAAGATATTTCCAAGTTTTTTACCTTCCACCAGGTAAACCCAAACATGACAGAGGTTACTTGATTTTATCAAAAAACTTTTATCTGCTTTGGCTAAATATTCACCAGATTCCCATGCATATTTCTTGTCTGGCACGGTTAAATTCTTCAGTGACAGACGTCCAGGTTTCTCTAGACCTGTTTTGAATTTTCAAACTTCTGTGTTAAATTTATTAGCGACAATGCAAAATTCGGGTGGGACATTTTAACAAAATTTAATTCGAACTCCCAAACGACTGGCTCAAAAAGTTCTTCAGGACGTGATTTAATATGTTTAAGGCTAGAAACTCATTATATCGAATCGGCTTAATATCTCTGAAATAAAATATCACTAAAATACATCGACCAAAAGTGTGTATTCTATTCGGTGCTGGAGGCAGAGAAAATTATCTGGGTTTACTGTGCGGAAAACCAAAACTGGTAAATAGAATTTTTGATGTTATGTGCTGTGTGATTTATGGTATCGATCAAATGACATTAGTACGAAAAGTGTTCCAAAATATTTCTTGTCGTTGGGCCATGTTTTATTTTAAAAATTCTGATCCCAACCCTACCTTACGACATACATTTTTTTCAGGCCCTAAAATAATAGGTTTTATAATAGGAACTATTTAAAGAATTTATACAAGTTAATTTGGCGAATATCATTTTTGATTTAAAGTTTCAACCGAAAAATATCCTAAATTTGAACCATGCAAGAAATCCGATCCCAGATTATTAAATAAATTAAAAATTAATAAATTTTATATTACGAACTACTTAAAGAATGGACTTAACCTATTAAATCTCAGATATAAATTCTAGTTCCATTTGAAGCTGGAGACTTAGCACACTGCCTGGTTGGTTGTATACGTAAAAAAAATGGAGGTGTGGCCAACACACGACTTTCTTTTACGAACAGAGAATTTTGAGAAATTTTATTTTTTTTATAACTTTTTTTCTTAATTTTTTTTTTAATTTTTAAATTTTTAAATTTTTTTTTTTTAATTTTTTTTTTTAATTTTTTTTTTTTTTTACTTTTATTTGTTTTTAATTTTTAGAAACATTTTGTATTAAGTAGTTTTTGTAAATCTTATACTTTTTAAGATATTTGCAAAATAAATTTTCTGGACCAAGGGAGTGGCCACTTCCGGTTAGCCGATTAGGAGTAAAATTCACTGGAACCTCCCAATTTATCAAAAAAGCTTAAATCTGAAGTTTCAGTTCGATTGGTTAAACCATCTGGGCTGTGGAGAGGACACAGACAGACTGACAGACGGACAGACTGACAGACAGACAGACAGACACCATTTCGAAACCCACTTTTTCAGACTCATGGGACCTCAAAACAGATAAATCTCTAAAAATCTCAAGGTCCAAAATTTTCATGATTACTATACTTTATTTTACTAGAGTAAAAAAAAGTAAAAGAAAAATTGGTGAAATAATATTTCTAATAAATGGATTCAACCAAAATATGATTAGTGGTGGTCCGCAATATTTCTTTGGATTAGGTTCTTATTTTATTTATAAAAATATCTTGTGGCCCAAGAAATTTCCGAGCGTCAATAATTCGGTTTTATATTAGAAACGGCTTAATAATTCAGATATAACATTTCACTAAAATCCATTGACAAACGTGCTCCATTTGGTGCCGGAACCAAGAAATGCAGTAAATGCCTGGATTGATTATGAAAATAAAAAACCAAATTTTTCTTTAGCAAATCTAATTTCCTCAAACTTTTTTCTAATAACCAAAATGTTATTATAATGCCATGTTTTTGCCATGAACTGGTGTGATTATGTACGAATTCCATTGAAATTTATTATCTGACTTAACCAATATGAATCCAGTTAGCGGGTTTAAAACTTTTCTAAAAGAGATTTCACCATGTGCATATATTGAGTCCCCAACAAACCAATTTTATCTCCTGTTCCTCCAGGTCACTCTAAGTAGGTACCTATTGTGGTATCGTCTGGCAATACATTTCTTTAAATTGCACCAAAATATTTTTCAATTCTCAAAAATCAGCTTTGTGAAAATGACGAACATTCACGCTCGCCTATTTGACATGTCTAAATTCGCATATCTGCCAAAATGCTTTTGAAAATGAAAAGGGTTCGAACTAAAAGTTGCTGTAAAAATAGCTAAAAACTAAAAATTTCGTTTACGGTTTCACTGATCGGTAATTTTCTCTACGAGAAAAACTTAAAAATCTCAAAACGATAATCTAAAAATATCTGTGATTTCCTAGAGAGTTGTGGCAATCTTAAAACTTTTTAATGTTCAAATTTGGCTCAAAAGCTTAAAACAATTTTAGTGTAATTTTCTGGATCATGGTTTTTGTTTAACACAAAACACCAACAATTATTTTCGTCTAAGGTGTAACTATTGTATTTCGTATGTACTCCCTTCTGACTAGAAATACTCCCCTGAAAATTTGAAACGTACTCCGTTCAATTTTTTCAGAACGGCAGCACTGTTGTACATACTCCTATTTTCAACTAACGGTAAATACGAAATTTTTTTTTGCGTAAAAGTTAGTTAGTCGTACTTTTTTCACGGCGAATGAAATATTGTCCTGTTAATTAAAAATGTGTTATTCCCGTACCAAAAATAGTGTAGAAATTAAAAAATTGATCATTAAATTGGAGAGTGAAGGTAAAGGTTTACAGGAAATTTCCAAAATAACTAATCGCCTGCGATCTTCGATTCAATATATCATCCAGAACTCCCAAAAAACCAAATCACTAGAGATGATTGTTGGGCATGGTCGCAACCGAAAGCTTATCACTCCTCAAATACGTCTAATAGAGAAGGAAATAAAACAGAATCGAAAGCTAAGGGCTCCAACGATCGTTGCCAAAGTTTATCAACGCAAAAAAGGGGGGATAGAACCTCAGACGATGTGCGACACGCAAGAAATGTATTTGCCGACAAAAAAAATATTAAAAGCGCTTGGAATATGCATTGGGATATGTCAGTGAGCCCGAACAGTTCTGGGAAAATGTTATTTCCTCGGACGAAAGAAAATTTAATATTTTTGGTTCAGATGGGCGAGTTATGGTGTGGCGGAAACCCAACACTGAACTTGAGTAAAACATGGTGGCGGAAGTATAATGGTTTGAAGAGCTTTTAGCTGAAGGGTTGTATGACATTTGACCTTCATAATGAACCGGTTTAATTATTTGGATATTTTGAAGGGTAATTTGTTAATACTCGTAAGTGCAGATAAAATAGAACATGTGCAAGATTTTCGCTCCGGACATGACAATGACACGAAGCATTCATCAAAGCTGATAAAGGAATGGTTATTGTACAATGTAAAGTCAATACTTCCTCATCCTCCCCAGTCACCAGGGTATCGATTTTGGTCGCAAAACGAGGATTGAGGATTGAGAATTTTGTATATGTACACGGCGTATAATATACATTTTGCTATTGTGTGCCGTCAAATATTTTTATTGTATTAGTGTGTTTTCTCATGATGGTAAGTATCAAAAATAAGCTAAGCGGGTGAAATCGGTTCAACGTTTTTGTTGCTTCCGCTCGCCTTGAGTTATTTTTCTCTACCTTTTAACATGAGGAATTCATGTTTTTCTATCTATTGTTGTTGTAAACGAGACATTCATTTTACTTCGTTACCAAAAATCCAAAACAATATACGCAATCAATTGCTCGTGGTGATCTTCAATATAAAAAACAAAAAGCAGCATAAATAAATGGTTTTTAATTTTTATATTCTTCGTCGACCGCATTCATAATATTTTTAACTTTTTTTTTTTTTTGAGTTATGTGAGAATAAACATTTGAAAAGTCAAAAAAAAAACAATTCAGTGTTATCTCATGCGCACGAAAGGAATGTTGTACATATTTTTATTTCCAGTAATTTTGTGCAAAATTTAAAACTAATAAAATTGTTAATTAAATAATGATTTAGAGATAAATAAATATTAACTAAAAATGGAAAATAAGTCAGATAAATATTGATAAACTATAATTTTATTAATAATTTAAAATGATGAAAAATCACACGACGTACATCCACCCTTTCCTGTGCTTGAATTAACACTAAGCCAAAATAACTAATTTACTTCTTATTTTTTCCACATTATATTTTATATCCCTCTTTTTCGTGTCATTTTATCTCTCTTATTTGCATCATGTTAAACAAAAAACTTAAAAAAACGCCCATTAGACACTGTCAAATGTGCGTATTTTTTAGTTTTTTGTTTAATATAACATGGCATAAGGTTTTTTTGTTTAACATCGGATAAGAGGGATAATGTGAAAAATATAAGAAGTAAATTAGTGATTTTAACTTTTAGTGTTGATCCAAGCGCAGGAAAGGGAGTATGTACGTCGTTTAATTTTTCTAACTTAAAATTATTAATAAAATTATAGTTTATAAATATTTTTCTGATTTATTTGCCTTTTTTAATTAATATTTATTTATCTTTAAATCATTATTCAAGTAACAATTTTATTAGTTTTAAATTTTGCAAAAAATTACTGGAAATAAAAATATGTACAACCTTTCGTACGCATGAGATGACACTGAATTTTTTTTTTTTATGTTTCAAATGTTTATTCTCTGTTTTTCTCTATTCTTTGGACACCAATACAATTTACCAATACTTTTGCCTTCCGGTAATACTCAACTTAATCCTCAAATTGCGACCAAAATCGCTGTCCAGATCTCAACTCCATTGATAATTTATGCCATTATTTGGAGCGAAAGATCCGTGAACACGAAATTAGCGGCAAGGAATAATTAAAATGGGTCATTGTGGAGGAATGGGCCAAAAATTCCCCCAGAAATAACTCGGAAGTTGGCTTTCTCAATGAAAAGAAGGTTGCAAAGTGTCATTTCATGAATAGGTTACAACATGAAATATTAGACCTAACTTTTTTACCAAATTCCCTCAACTTCTTTGTGTGTACGGAAAATTATTTGAGATCGTTTTAGGCGGTTAAAATAGTAAATCATATCAAACGTGAAATTAACTTAATTTATATTATGATTATTATTATTTTCAGGCTCTTAAATGTAATTTGAGTTTTTAAAAAAAATAAAACTGAATTTTTTGTTTGATTTGTAATTGTTTCTTTTATCAATGTTTTCTTAACCGAGTGCTGTACGGACAATTTTTTGATACAGTGTATATACCGTGAGCGTCAAAAAAAGTGTAAACCTCAATGATATATATTTGAAATTAAATAATTGCTTCTATTATTAACCTAGGGCATATATTTAGCTGGTACTTCATGCCTTAATAAATGACAAACAAAACTCATAAAAAAACAACAATAAAAATTCAACAAAAGACAACAAAAAATATTTAATTTTTTAAGCGTCCAAAAATAGTGTACATTTCCAACATTATTTAATTAATGAATTAAAGAGACCATATTAATACTTCGTCTGCTTCCCTTTTGATTTGAGAACTGCTTCTAACCATCTCGGCATTGACTCGGCCAACTTTGTGGTTATTTCGGTTGGAATTTTTTGCCATTCTTCCAAAAATATGGATATTAAGGAATCCTTGCTGCTTATGAGCCTTTTTCGAATTTGTTTGTCGAGATACTCCCACAAATGTTCCATCGGGCTTAGGTCTAGAGATTGTGCTGGGTTCTCTAACTGATTAGGAGTCCGATATAGTAACCATTCTTTTACTATTTTTGCAGTATGCTACGGGTCATTGTCGTGTTGAAAGACCCATGACCCATCTAAAATAAATTTAGCGAAGCTGGGTGCCAAGTTTTCTCTCAAAATATTTAAATAGTCTGTTTTATTCATGGTGCTTTCAATAAACACCAGATTTCCCATGCCTGTCGCCGCCACTGTGGTGATGATATTTTTTTCCGCAAATTGTTGATTTTTGCTTCTCAAACGACGTATTTTTCGAAGCTGAATCCGAATCTGACCACAGAAATGACGTTTTTATAGGTATTCAATATTTTACTGTATTGTTAGAGAAGTTCAGCAGTAGAAACCTATTATGCCATCGTAAAGTACCATTCATCCTCTCTCATTTTTAATTTTAAACGTCTAAATAACTTTATCTATTAAGACTTTTGTATGAACTTATATGTCACACACCTTAACCACGATATGCGAATTTATTAGTGTGCACATTATTTGATTTACGATATCTCGGTAATAGATAAAGATATACAGACATTTAAAATTTGAAATGAGAACCATTGGTTTTAACTGCTGAAATTCCCTAACAATACAGTAAAATATTGAAAACCCATAAAAAAATGCCTTTTTTGCACTTTTAGGTAAGGATATCCAAAAATATTGACGTTATAGGGCAATTCTGCGGCCAGATTCGAATTCAGCATCGAAAAATACGTCAAACTGTTTCTTTGTTTTAGTTGTCCTTTATTGTTCACGGACTCTTTCCAGCTTTTATTTCTTTACGAACTACAATAACAACAGTAGTCTGGCTAAGCACTGAGTGTTTCAGGCGGGAATAATGGTGATGAAGGACTCTCTCTGACTGTTTCAAAACGTGATTAAAGGAATTAACGTCCAAATGCACCACCCCAACAGGGAATTCCATAACTCAAAAGAGAGCCAACACAAGCATGATAAAAACTTAATAAAATAGATTGCGAACAATAAGAGCGCAGCATATAAGATTACCCGCAAAACAGAACCCAATTAACTTTTTAATTGCTGAATATGCAACTTCCAATTGAGGCCAACATCCAGGTGTAGTCCGAGGTACATGAAGGCGTTGACAATTTCAATTTTAAAACAATCATTATTTTAATTCAAGAAATTACAGTTAGAATGGTGGTAGATAAATTCAGGCATATAATTCAACAAAGGGTCCCCAGATAACTTGAAAAACATAATTTTAGTCTTCTCACTTAGAATCATACCATGCCGATCAAACCAAACACATAGCAATTTTAAATCATAGTTGATATCTGTAGAAACATTATCCTAACATTACCCCGAAGCCATACCGTCCGCAAAGGCTATTATTTTTCCACGTAGACCCAGGCCAAAAATACCATTTATATAAATTAAAAAAAGTAATGGATCCAAGACAGAAACCTGAGGAACACCACAATTCACAATTCAATGTAAAAGGAACACTAAAGGAACTTCTTATTTTAACCTTGTAAGACCTATTACTCAGATAAGAAGCAAACCATTTTTGTGAAATACCTAACCGATAGAATCTAGCTTATTGAGAAGCAAGTTATGGTCAACCATATCAAACGCTCGTTTAATGTCAAGGCAGACTCAGTACTTCTACCAGATCTAAAGCTGTACTGATTATCACTTAAAAAATTATGTTTAGCAAAGTATTTATCTATTCGTGGTTTCATGGCTTTCTCAATTATTTTTAAGATAATAGGTTGAAGAGCAATAGGACGAAAGCTTTCTTTGAGCAAGCGATTACCCTTTTTGTGCAGTGGAATAACAATTTAAGTTTTCAAAATATCCGGGACAAGACCAACAGAAAAAATGTCATTAACAAGTACAGAAAAAACCGGAGAAACAAATTCGCCAACAGACTTCAACATATCGGAACTAAAACCTAATAAATCATTACTTTTTCGAGATTTCAGACTCTTTATAATGGGTAAAATTTCATTACTATCAACTGGCGCAATGAAAACCGAATAACATAAATCATAATTACCGCTCACATTACAAGCATACGGTAACGAAAAATTCAAATTCAACTCATTAACAATTCTTGAAAAATAGTTAGAAAATTCATTGGCAATTAAAACGGAATCAGAAACAATAATACCATCATCATTTAAGATTCTATCAACAGAAACTTGACGATTATTTGATAAAATATCATTGACCGCTGACAAAACACGCTTACTATCCCCAGCACAATGATCAATTTTGCGATTATAGTAACTAAGTTGCTGAGCTTAAACGCAAGAACTAACTTTATCCGACAACTTCAAAAAATATTTTTTGAGTCTAATGTTATTAGGATGTTTGCTACATTTTATACTATTTCTCTTCTTTTTTTATTAAATTAAGCAACTAGCAAGAAATCCAAGGTTTAAGCTTGGTATTTGATTTTCGAACGACAGAAATGTAACAAGACGATGCAATATTGTTAAAGAAACTTATGAAATTGTTAAGGCTAGTGGACGGATCACTAGCTAGAGAGTTTAGAAAATTGTACGATAAAACTAACGAATAAAATTTAGTAAGATCAAAACATTTGTATGGGCCATTATTATGAGAAGAAAGTCTAATACTGGATGACAAAACTATTTCTAATACAATTGAACAATGACCAGTAATCGACAATGGAAGAACGAATGCTTTTAACAACTGCATATGGTTATTACGAATACGAGCAAAACAGTGATCAATACAAGTAACACTAGAGTTAGAGAATCAACCAGAGACTACAAACCAAAAGAAGACATCAAAAACAAATAATCGTCACTGCTATTAGGCAAATTTAAAATGTTAAAGTTAAAATCACCTAAAACCAGAGTTTAAATTTATCGCTCTTTAAGAGCTCTTTATAAAAATTTTCGCTCTTGCTCCCAATAAAATTTTTTTTCAGTTTGCTTTTACGCTCTTACCCTCTAATGATAAACACAAAAAAAAAATTATTTCGCTCTTTCAAAGTAATTTAAATTTTTATTTTTAATTTTGATCTTAAAACAGAGAGCGTAAAAGCTAAAAATATCGCTCCCAACCCATTCTACAGAGCCATTGTAGAAAATACATTAGGGAGCAAAATTTTTTGTAGCACAGGAATTGCTCTTTAAATATCAATAAATAAAGAAAGCTTGATAAACGATATTTAGATAAATTTCTGGAATATGGCCAATTGTGATGGAACTTGGCTGTTCCTTAACCGATTTTAGAGAAATTTGACATGCGCGTTGGAAATGGGATTATACAATGATTTGTAGATGAAGTTCTGAAATATGGCCAACAAGGATGGAACTTGGCTATTCCTTAACCGATTTTAGAGAAATTTGACATGTGTGATGAAAACGGGAATC
Source organism: Tipula vernalis (assembly GCA_958295665.1). NCBI lineage: Eukaryota > Metazoa > Arthropoda > Insecta > Diptera > Tipulidae > Tipula > Tipula vernalis. The sequence continues at coordinate 372,799,800 of OY282559.1, forward strand.
TACAATGATTATTAGATGAAGTTCTGGAATATGGCCAATGGGGATGGAACTTGGATATTCCTTAACCGATTTTAGTGAAATTTGACATGTGCGATAGAACTGGGATTGTAAAATGATTTTTAGGTGAAGTTCTGGAATATGGCCAACTAGGGTGGAACTTGGCTATTCTGTAACCAATTTGAGTGAAATTTGACATGTGCGTTGGAAATGGGATTGTAAAATGATTTTTACATGAAGTTCTGGAATATGGCCAATTATGGTGGAACTTTGCTATTTCTTAACCGATTTGAGTGAAATTTGACATGTGCGTTGGAAATGGGATTCTAAAATGATTTATGGATAAAGTTCTGGATTATGGCCAACTAGGATGGAACTTGGCTATTCCTTAACCGATTTGAGTGAAATTTGACATGTGCGTTGGAAATGGGATTCTAAATTGATTTTTAGATGAAGTTCTGGAATATGGCCAATGGGGATGGAACTTGGCTATTCCTTAACCGATTTAAGTAAAATTTAAAATGCGCAATAGAAATGGGATTCTAAAATGATTTTCGGATGAAGTTCTGGAATATGGCCAATTATGGTGGAACTTGGCTATTTCTTAACCGATTTGAGTGAAATTTGACATGTGTGTTGGAAATGGGATTCTAAAATGATTTTTAGATGAAGTTCTGGAATATGTCCAATGGGGATAGAACTTGGCTATTCTCTAACCGATTTGAGTGAAATTTAAAATGCGCAATGGAAATGGGATTCTGAAATGATTTTCGGATGAAGTTCTGGAATATGGCCAATTATGGTGGAACTTGGCTATTCCTTAACCGATTTGAGTGAAATTTGACATGTGTGTTGGAAATGGGATTCTTAAATGATTTTTAGATGAAGTTCTGGAATATGGCCAATTATGGTGGAACTTGGCTATTTCTTAACCGATTTGAGTGAAATTTTATAAGTGCGTTGGAAATGAGATTCTAAAATGATTTATGGATAAAGTTCTGGAATATAACCAACTAGTATGGAACTTGGCTATTATTAAACCGATTTGAGTGAAATTTGACATGTGCGTTGGAAATGGGATTCTAAAATGATTTTTAGGTGAAGTTCTGGAATATGGCCAATGGGGATGGAACTTTACTATTCTTTAACCGATTTTAGTGAAATTTAAAATGCGCAATGGAAATGGGATTCTAAAATGATTTATGGATGAAGTTCTGGAATATGGCCAATTATGGTGGAACTTGGCTATTTCTTAACCGATTTGAGTGAAATTTGACATGTGTGTTGGAAATGGGATTGTAAAATGATTTTTGGATAAAGTTCTGGAATATGGCCAATTGTGTTGGAATTGGCTCTTTCTTAACAGGTTTTAGTGAAAATTTGTCATGTGTGATGAAAACGGGATTCTACAATGATTTTTAGATAAAGTTCTGTAATAAGGCATATACGGCCAATTAGTTTGGAACTTGGCTATTTCTTAGCCTATTCTGATGCAATTTGACATGTTCGTTGGAAATGGGATTCTAAAATGATTTTTCTAATTCCGGGGTCCTACACTAACATTAGCGTGCTGTCACCCATTTGTTCTTATTTTCTTTTGATCGCGACTAAATTTTCCGGCAGATGTATAAACATATGTCAATATAAGTAATCTATAATAATTATTATTTTATGTAACTCATATATATATATTTAAATATATCCAGTTTCCGTAATCCATGCAGCTGTCGAGGTTTATCTGCTGTTGGCCATATTCCATAACTTTATCTAACACCTATTTTAGAATCCCACTTCCAACGCATATATTGAATTGCATCACAATCGGTTCAGGAATAGCTAAGTTCCACCTAAATGATTCATATTTCAGAAACCCATCTAAAAATCATTTTAGAATTCCATTTTGATCGCACATGTTAAATTTCATCAGAATCGGTTAAGGAATAGCCAAGATTAATCCTAGTTGGCCTTATTTCAGAACTTCATCTAAAAATCATTTTAGAATCATATTTCCAACGCACATGTTACATTGTATCACAATCGGTTAAGGAAGTTTACCATATTCCAGAACTCTAAAAATCATTGTAGAATCCCGTTCCCATCGCGCATGTCAAATTTCTCTAAAATCCAGAAATTCATTCATCCCATTTCAAACGCACATGTCGAATAGCATCACAATCGGTTAAGAAATAGCCAAGTTCCATCCTAGTTGGCCATATTCATCTAAAAATCATTGTAGAATTCCATTTCCATCGCGCATGTCAAATTTCACACTCAAATCGGTTAAATAATAGCCAAGTTCCATCCTAGTTGGCCATATTCCAGAACTTTATCCATAAATCATTTTAGAATCCCATTTCCAACACACATGTCAAATTTCACTCAAACCGGTTAAGAAATAGCCAAGTTCCAGAACTTCATCCGAAAATCATTTTAGAATCCCATGTCCATTGCGCATTTTAAATTTCACTAAAATCGGTTAAGGAATAGCCAAGTTCCATTCCAATTGTCCATATTCCAGAACCTCATCTAAAAATCATTTTATAATCCCATTCCCAACGCACTTGTCAAATTTCACTCAAATCGGTTAAAGAATAGCCAAGTTCCATCCTAGTTTGCCATATTCCAGAACTTTATCCATAAATCATTTTAGAATCCCATTTCCAACGCATATGTCAAATTTCACTCAAATCGGTTAAGAAATAGCCAAGTTCCACCGTAATCGGCCATATTCCAGAATTTCATCCGAAAATCATTTTAGAATATCATTTCCATTGCGCATTTTGAATTTCACTCAAATCGGTTAAGGAATAGCCAAGTTCCATCCCCATTGGCCATATTCCAGAACTTCACCTAAAAATTATTTTAGAATCCCATTTCCAACGCACATGTCAAATTTCACTAAAACCGGTTAGAGAATAGCCAAGTTCCATCCTAGTTGACCATATTCCAGAACTTTATCCATAAATCATTTTAGAATCCCATTTCCAACACACATGTCAAATTTCACTCAAATCGGTTGAGAAATAGCCAAGTTCCGCCATAATTGGCCATATTCCAGAACTTCATCCGAAAATCATTTTAGAATCCCATTTCCATTGCGTATTTTAAATTTCACTAAAATCGGTTAAGGAATAGCCAAGTTCCATCCCCATTGGCCATATTCCAGAACTTCATCTAAAAATCATTTTAGAATCCCATTTCCAACACACATGTCAAATTTCACTCAAATCGGTTAAAGAATAACCAAGTTCCACCCTAGTTGGCCATATTCCAGAACTTTATCCATAAATCATTTTAGAATCCCATTTCCAACGCACATGTCAGATTTCACTCAAATCGGTTAAGGAATAGCCAAGTTCCGTCCTAGTTGGCCATATTCCAGAACTTAACCTAAAAATCATTTTAGAATCCCATTTCCATCGCGCGTGCCAAATTTCAATGAAATCAGTTAAGAAGTAGCCAAGTTCCATTCAAATTGCTTACATTCCAGAACTTTATCTAAAACACGTTTTAGAATCTCACAATTGGTTGAGGAATAGCCAAGTTCCATCCTAATTAGCCATATCCCAGAACTTCACCTAAAACTCAATTTAGAATCCCATTTAAATCGCGCGTGTCAAATTTCACTAACATCAGTTAATGAATAGCGAAGTTCCATCCTAGTTGGCCATATTCCAGAACTTCACCCAAAAATCATTTTAGAATCCCATTTCCAATGCCCGTGCTTCTGTTCGCTAATTAAACAATCTGGCTTTCTAAAGAAATTTAGAAGGTTTTGAATGTAACCGTTTGCTGTAATAATAAGAGCAAGAGCAATATAATAATGACGTTTTTATTCATCAGAGCAGAGCGTATTTATTTTCTCAATATAGCGCAATAACAAAGAGCGAAAATATGATAACACAAACGCAATAGTGGAAGAGCAAGAGCCTTATAATAAAAATAATGCTACAGTTCTTCAGAGCGATATTTTTTTTTTTACAATATCGCTCTTTATAAAGAGCTTTTTAATAGTTTTTATTAGCGCTCTTGAACAAAAATGAAGAGCGAAGAGCAAAATGAAATCCCATTTTAAACTCTGCCTAAAACCAATAAATTTTTAGTTTTAATTACACTTAAAAAGGACGAAAACTCCGAAATAAAATTGGCTACACAAACAGATTGAAGGCGATAAACACCAACAATAATAAAAGTATCATTATTAATTTATACAGTAACTTAAGGATATCAGCAGACTCTAAATTGATTGACTCAAAGGAACAGTTAAGATGACGATTATAAAAAATACCAACCCCACCCGACCGATAATTATTATTGCAACAAGTAACAAAATTATAATTAGGAATATGGAAAAAATCCATTTCATAGTCATAAATCAATATTTCAGATAAAATAATTACAACTGGTAAAATACCAAAAGAATTTAAATGCGACACAAATTTGTCAAAATTTTTGCGTAAACTTCGGATGTTCTGGTGAAAGATTAAAAACTTTGAGCAGCTAACTGCTGCAGTATTAAAATGGTCAGACGAACTAAAACTATAAGAACTATTATCTAGATAATTACGACTACTAAAAGCAACACTGCGACGTCGGCATGCTTCACACAAGCAATAATAAAAAAATTTGGTACAAGGTTGCATATGATAATGAAAGTATTATTACAGACGGATGTGCCGCCCATATATTAAACTTATTTGCTTTAGACGTGATTGGTAAATCTGGGTCTGTAATTCTGAATACGATACGAATATGTGTACGAAACGAAACTTCTATTCAATCCGCAAATACTTTGGTATTTATGAATACGAACGTACAGTATATTTTAATTTTTGTAGTGTAGGCAAAGGGAAATTTCCTTAAAATGACAGTGTAACACTGAAAATAAATGTAAATATATCAAATTTTTGACATCAATTTAGTTTTTAATTGGCTACGTGAATAAAAACGAATCCAAGCCATATTTGATAAATATTATTTTATATCAAACTAAAATAATTTTATTAAATAAAAGCAAATACAAACCTGTACCTAGAAAAATACATCTTTCGTAAAATTTTAGTTTTATTTATTTAGTTTATTTTGATTGTGGCGTTGAGGAATCTGGGCCTCTATTTCTGAATACGAATACGAACAAAAAATCTACGAATTCGTATCATTAGTAGTGTTGAATACGAATACGTTTATTTCTTGTACGAATTATTGTAAGCATGATCCGTGACAAAATTTCCCTTATTTCATAACATGAATTCGAGCAGTTTTTGTACGTTCATGAACGGATTTTGGTTCAGTTAACGACACCAAAAATAAACAAGCAATAAATGCAAGATGTACACAAGAAATTTATATTTTTAATTTTTTCTTAAATTTTTAAAACAATTTGTATGTCAAAAACTAAAAGCCAATTTTTTGTTAATTAAAAATATTTTTTATTTAGCAAAATTTCACAAATTTTGTCTATATACTCCACTTTGTTCATTAATTACCGGGTCCCTCAACGCCACAATCAAAATAAACTAAATAAATAAAACTAAAATTTTACGAAATAGCTATGGATTTTTCTAGGTAGAGATTTGTATTTGCTGTTATTTAATAAAATTATTTTAGTTTGATATAAAATAATATTTATCAAACATGGCGCGGATTCGTTTTTATTCACGTAGCCAATTAAAAACTAAATTGATATCAAAAATTTGATATACATATTTACATTTATTTTCAGTGTTACACTGTCATTTTAAGGATGTTTCACGTAAAACAAAATTTCCCTTTGCCTACACTACAAAAATTAAAATATACTGTACGTTCGTATTCAGGACATGTATTTCAGTCCAAAAAATGTGCTATGTGCGATGTGCGTTTCATATACGTACACGGTGTATAATATACTTTTTGCGATTGTGTTGTGTCAAATATTTTACTTGTGTTAGTGCATTTTTGTCATCGCAAGTATCAAAAATAATTGAATCGGGCGAAATCGGTTCAAATTTTTTGCTGCTTACATTCCCAAATTTCACAAGTCGCACATGCTTTTTTTATGGTGGGTTATGATTTTTGTTTTTTTATTTGTAAATTATCGAAAATCCTTCACAATGGTAATTGTTTGGTGTTTATTGAATTTAATATAAATTTTTAAATTAAATTATTTTATTTATTACAGCTTAACGTAATATTCTACAGTTTATTGGTTGTAGGACTATTCTGTTGCAATCCCAATTGCAGTCTTTACTTCTGTATACTGCTAGTTCTATCGCATTCCATTTGCGGTAGGTTGCGGCATGTTGAATGATCAATTGTGAGGCAAAGAAAAAATTCGCAATTCTTACAGCTCGATTTTACCGGAAATCTACATAGTTATTGCTAGAGCGACACCCGCATTTGACTTCACATTTTCTTTCTCAATGGTTTATCCTTCGGGGGTTTTATAGTTCTCGCCAGACTTTCTAAACTTGATGGGTCGTTAGTCTATCACCCATGCCTTAGTCCAAATTCATTCAGTTTGCTAGCTAAGGATGCAGTACGCTGATGTCTATTAGATTTGAATCACTGGCTTGCGCCATGAGGCCATTGCGACATTGAGTGCGGGACCTCTGTGAGTTCCAGCCAATCGTACTGTTGTAAAATTTTGAAAATTTAGAAAAGTAATACCTGCAACTAGTCTTGCGTTAACCAAATATACCTTCACGCAATCCGAACACTAATGTAGCGTTATCTGCTCTAATGTCTAAACTACAAGTAATATAAATTGATAAATAAATATTCGGTACTCTTCTATTCGAAATAAGAAAGAAAAGTATTTGCAACTATTTAGGAATAATAAATTATAATAAATTTCACGCTGATCCACAGGTTACTTGTGTGTTGATCGCACAGATTACCTATGTCTTGATATCCAATATTAGTTAAAGTAATTTTTATTCATCAAAAGCGACAAAGCTGGCGTTTAGCTTCGGGACTTGAGAGATTGGCTTACGGCAATCACATTTTTTACCCTGGTTTTTGCAAATATCTGTTTTTATAGCAAAAAATGCAAATTATGCTCAAAATAAAAACCGAAAATTTTCTTTTTACTTTTACCAATTGACATTAAAAATTAAATAAAAAAACAACAAAAATTTATTGTTAAATTATTACTGGAATAGTTCTTTACCTAGAAAAACTTGCTTTGAAACTATTCATTCCGGAATGAAAATATCCGGCATTATATTGTTGTACAATTCTCAAAGTAAGACTACATCTATTTCGTATTGCTTTTATTTGCATATGATAAATGTTTTTGCTCGCATACACGTATATTTTACGAATACTATTACTTTCCGGTTCGCACTCGCACATCGCACATTTTTGGACTGAAATTCGCATCCAGGAATACCAAAGCATTTCATTTACGATGAATTAGACTTTCGTTTCGTACACAAATTCGTATCATATTCAGAAATAGGGACCCTGGCAATTAATACAACAAATCGGAGTATTTACATAAATTATGTGAAATTTTGCAAAATAAAAAATATTTTCAAATAAAAAAATTTGACTTTTAATTTTTAACAATTTGTATTTCTTTTAAAAAATTAAAAATATAAATTTCTTGTGTACATCTTGCATTTTTTGCTTGTTTATTTTTGGTATCGTTAACTATTATGTGATCGAACCAAAATCCGTTCATGAACGTACAAAAACTGCTTGAATTCGTATTGCAAAATAAGGGAAATTTTGTCACGGATCATGCTTACAATAATTCGTACAATAAATAAACGGATTCTTATTCAAATATACCAATATTGATACGAATTGGTACATTTTTTGTTCCAAGGGGCCCAGGTACCCTATTTCTGAATACGATACGAATATGTGTACGGAACGAAACTTCTATTCGATGCGTAAATGCTTTGGTATTTCTGAATACGAACATACAGTATATTTTAATTTTTGTAGTGTAGGCAAAGAGAGATTTTGTTTTACGTAAAATATCCTTAAAATGACAGTGTAAAACTAAAATAAACGTAAACATGTCAAATTTTGACATCAATTTCGTTAATAATTGCCTATGTGAATAAAACTGAAATCGCGCCATGCTTAAAATTTTAGTTTTATTTATTTAGTTTATTGTGATTATGGCATTGCGGGACCCCGTAATCAATACAAATTGAAGTATATTCATAAATTACGTGAAATTTTTGGTAAATATAGTATAAAAAATATTTTCAATTAAAGAAATTGCCATTTAAAAATTAAAAATATAAATTTGTTGTACCATCTTGCATTTTTTGCTTGTTCATTTTTGGTGTCGTTACCTAATATTTTATCGAAACAAAATCCTTTCGTGAGCGTATGAAAGCCATTCGATGTTGAAAGACCGAATGTCGGAAGGCCAAGAAGGCCGAATGTCGAAAGGCCGAACGCCGAAAAGCCAAATGGGTCGGAAGACCGAATGTTGAAAGACCGAATGTCATATGCCCGAATGTGTCGAAAGGCCGAATATCGAAAGGCCGAATGGGTCGAAAGGCCGAATGTCGAAAGCCCGAATCGGTCGAATGACCGAACCTGTGGAAAGACCAATTGGGTCGAAAGGCATAATTTTCATTAAATTTTCCGTCACTTAATTGATTGAAATCAATATTTAAAACCATTTGAATTTATTTCTTAATGCAAAATGATTTAAATAAATTGAAAATACGCCCTAATAAACCCTGTGTATGTAGCATATTAATGTGATCAAATTTTGTCGGAAAAAAAAACTATTTATTTTTCTCGATATTATAATTAATTAGTTTTTAATTATATGACAAAGGCGATTTACTATTAATTTATTATTTATTTACTGGAGGGCCATGTGGGCGATAAGCCACCTCGCACCGCGACCTAAAAGATCTATTGTGCTGGGAACAACTATTAAACATTTTTATATAAAATTTTTAATAAAAATATAAATTTTGAATATTTTCATTCATCAAAAGATGAAAAATTAAAATCAATTTCGACACAAACAGCCTTTCGACGTTCGCCCTTTCGACATTCGGCCTTTCGACACAATCGGCCTTTCAACCATTCGACCTTTCGACACATTCGGCCTTTCGAAATTCGGCTTTTCGAAATTCGGCTTCTCGATATTCGGCCTTTCGACATTCGGTCTTTCGACACATTCGGCCTTTCGACATTCGGCCTTTCGACCCTGTTCCATAAAACACAGCAGCCATCATTCGTATTCAAAAATACCAATGACACGTATTGGTACATTTTTTATTCGTATTCGTATTCAGAAAGAAGGGACCCTGGCTGCAAAATAATTTTAAATAAAATAACAAAAATATTGAAATATTTTCGAAACCACCATTTATCCAAAGCTTGATATGAGACGGCGGAAGAGTCTGCTCTGGTACAACCTTCGAAATTTACAGTCTACATTAGCGAAAGCAAAACCGAGAACTAGCTTTGATGCAATTGGCCATAAATATAAGCATTAATGAGGCTTTGACTTTCGGGTCAACCAGACGATACAAACATTTGTATTTTCAATTTTTCTAAATTTTAAATTCTAATTTGTGAATTAAGACTTGTAGAAACAGGATCAACCGATCTTGCATACCCCATTATGAATGAACAAACCATCTTATAATTCATTTGTTTAAATAAAATTATGTTGTCCACCTGTTCCATTTACTTCTGTACTCAAAACAAACTGTTTATGATGGGTGGATATCACTTGTGAAAATTCCAAATTCATGTTAACAAATAAATAAATAAGAGAGGAGCGGAACACTTGGTCAAGCTTTCAACTACTTGGTATTTGGCTCAAAAATTTTAGAAATGAAATTTGTATTACCTGGCAATGCAATAAGTTCTGTAGACAATTCTGCTTGACACCAGCTCACTTTACAGCGTGACTTTTTTACATTAAGTGCAATGCAAAGGAAAATAATACTGCATTTGAGTTCCTAGAAGAAAATTTTAGCTAATAAGGGCAATATTGATTCTTTCATTTCTTCTAGATCTCCAATCCAGTGCATTGGTGGACATACCTAAGATTAGTTTATCCTAATGAAATTTCGGAAGACAATAAAAGCCAAATTCACAAATTGACATCAGTGGTATGTTCTACCGCTGGTGTCGAACGAATATTTTTAAAATTGAGTTTAACACATACGGATTTAAGAAACAATCTTGGTGTGGTAAAAGTTCATACTTTTGAATTTTATATTGGGCTCCGCATTATTATTAGGCAACAAAAGTACAGTTCTTTGGGGGGTATAATTAATGCTGTAATGTGGTGTGTTGCCGCCGATCACTGCCTGCGTGAACCACTTATTGATTATTAAATGCTAGGCCAGTTAATTGCTGCTTCAGCCTGCCACGTGTGATGTTCCCACGCAACACACTCACTCCAAGTCTCACATACTCGTAAAACAATTTATTTGACTTCAAATTAAGGCTTACAATTGCCACAAACAATATTTATTTCACGTAATTAAAATTAGATTACAAAAAATATTTAAATTTAATTTGATTATTAATAATGGCGTCTCAACTCGGTAATTATATATTAATTTTTACTCGTGTTAACCACTGTTCTTGACCGATGACTTTTTGATAATCCTCCTGTTTTCTTTTTTTCCACAACTTCGTTTTCTCTCTCGGTTTTCTTTTGTTTCTCTCCATGCAAACCAACTGTCATTGGTCACGCCCTACAAACAATGCAAACCGAATGCACAGAACATAGCGACGCCACAGTTCCTTTAGACATACTCGACTTACTGGCTAAATTCATAAAACATTGCTTAGCAAATGGTACAGATAACATAAATAACATAAAAGATGACCATAAATATATAACAAAGTTTGGCCCAGCCATTTAACTCCACTCGGCATCGGCATTATTTTGCTTCTTCTCTAAATTGTTTCATTTCATTCTTATTCTTCAATGCTTGGGTAAGGATTCTGTGGCTTGAAATGGTTCATAAACAAACCAAAGGTTTCTCCGGTTGGAAAATTTCGGCAATATATAGCTCGTATGAACATTTTAATTTTGAAGAAATATCCACCAGCAGCACCAGTCATCTGCTTAGCTTGTGATAAACTAAATTTAACACGTCATAATTTTGAGAGCAAGGTAGCCCAGGGAACCTTCAGAGAAAAATAGAGCGTTGCTGCTTGCTGGAGACTGAAGAGCACTTAACAATGTAACAACACCGTACAACTATCCCGTATCGCATTTTCAAGATTTCTCTTTCCAGTTACCCGGATGTATCTTTACCACTTTGATCTTCTTAGCACGAGTGAATCATCCAATTTCAATGTAAACACGAGACGTACCGAAGACAGCCGTAGTAACCCCATTCTTGTTATACGAATTCAACCGAAGGGGATTCACGTTTAGCCTCGTTTATCTCGATGATAAAGTGATTGCGTCCAGTTCGTTGGACGAACATGTGTCTGAAGCTGGATTTATTATTAATTCAGACAATTGCGTATTTCCACAAACTGAAATATTTTTTTTAAAGTATTTGTTAAAATGGAACGGAATTTTATCATTCCCAGGTTGAGTACAAGTTTTAGATATGACCCATTTTTAGACATAATACTTTAAGGAACCTATCAGTGAAAATAATTTTCCCGAGTCCCCATATGGAACATGACCTACAATTTTGATAATTTTTCCAGGGATAACTGCCATATTGGCAGAGCAATCTAAATGAACCACTTCCACTTGAAACAAGACAAATTTTTTCATTTTATATTGGACTGCTCTTATGAAACTTAACGTATAATTCCTATGGTAATCAGTGAAAAACCAAAATGAGCCTATATCCAGCAGTAAAATCACTGCATGGAAATATATGATTATAGGTAGTTTTGACAATTTTTCATTGAATATAAAATATGTTTCGGCTGAAATATATCAGTTTTTAACTTTTGGCTGAGATAGCCGTTAGTCCTACTGTTATCAAAGTTATAACACCGTCCGCTAGATTTATATATATCACTTTTTAATCATTTTTAATCTTCACACTATCGCTTACCAAATACTAATAATCCAATTCGATTTCGTTCGCCTTTTTATATACACAAACCAAACTTGTAGAAATTTCATGACTTTTCCAGTAAGAATAGTCTAGTAACATTTAGAACAATTTTATCATGAAAAATTCCATTTTAGTACAGTAAAACATTGAGCTATTAATTTAACTTATTCTATTACACCCTAGGTGTCGCTGTAACGATACACTTCTGAGTTTTACGACACAGAAGGTAACAAAATTCGGCTTGATGTTTACAGCCTAAAGTAGGTAGTATTTAATACTTGTATTTTGTACTTTCGAAGACTACCTAGATTGTTTCCGAAACCTATGATAAATATTTTTTAGTACAAATTTTTGACATTTATTTCAAAAATATTCTCGCTGTTCGAATATTGTAATAATTTTTCGGTATATTTCCCCGCCCCAAATATTTGTTGCTTCATTGTAATTACCGCAATTTTCGAGAAATGGATAGATGTTTGGACAGAAAATGTCGTGGATGATACATTAATAATTACATTTTACATTAATAATTATACATTAATAAATGCGAGTTCATGGCACCTGAAATCGAATATTGTGGTTACAAAATCGATGGGCATGGTATTCACAAAATTCAAAGCAAGATCGAGGCAATTACACAGATGGCGGAACCAAAAAATAAGGATGAGGTTCGTGCATTCCTTGGACTGATAAATTACTACGGACGGTTTTTCAAAAATCTCAGCACGGTTATTTACCCTCTGAATAATCTGCTGAAAGATAAAGTCAAATTTGTTTGGGACGAGGAATGCAAAACAACATTTCACAACCTGAAAATGTTAATCCAACAGGAGATACACTTAGTACACTACGATCCAAAAATACCGTTAGTATTGGCTACTGACGCCAGTCCAGTTGGTGTGGGGGTGGTACTGAGTCACGTTTATACGGATGGGAGTGAAAGGCCTATACAATTTGCATCGCAAACCCTATCTGATGTACAGCAATGATACCCACAGATTGACCGTGAGGCATACGCCATCATGTACGGCGTTCGGAAATTCTATCAGTACGTTTACGCTCGTAAATTTATTTTGATTACTGATAATAAGCCTCTAATGCAAATTCTTTCACCGGACAAGGGACTTCCGACATTATCAGCTACACGAATGCAGCACTACGCCATATTTCTGCAGGCATTCGAATACGAAATACAATATCGCAAATCATCGGATCATTCAAACGCGGATGCCCTGTCACGATTGCCGCGTGCCGAAACAAATACAAGTATCGAACTTATCGACTTGATCGAAATCAACGCAATCGAAACGTTACTGGTGACTGTCGATCGACTACGAGAGGCTACGACCAATGTGATACGGTGAAATATTTGATCGAGGGACTACAGACAGGAAAGATAGTCAAGCCTGATCAAAGGTTCAATATCGAACCAACGGAGTTTAGACTTCAGAGTGGATGCCTTCTACGTGGCCTCCGAGTTTACATTCCAGAAAATTTACGACAGCAAGTGTTGCAAGAACTGCATACAGCACATTTTTGGATTACGCGGATGAAGTCATTGGCCAGGAGTTTCTGCTGGTGGCCAAAAATGGATAGCGACATTGAAAATTTGTCGAAAAACTGCTTACAATGTCAAAAAAACAAGATCGAATCCAAAGAAAGTTCTGACACACGTATAGGAAGCAGCGAAATATCCATTTGAAAGGGTACATATTGACTTTGCCGGGCCATTCATGGGTAAATATTTTTTTATTCTGGTCAACGCCTACAGCAAATGGCCAGAAATACATATTATTCCAAACATTACAACGGAGATTACAATTAATATATGCCGGGAGATATTTGCGAAATTCGGGATTCCGGAAATGTTGGTGAGTGATAACGGAACTCAGTTTACGTCCGATAATTTCCAACATTTCATGAAAGTGAATGGAATCCAACACAGGTTGAGTGCTCCGTATCATCCAGCAACGAATGGCCAGGCGGAAAGGCACATACAAACATTCAAAAATAAATTGAAAGCCATAAATTGTGATCGGGAGGACATAAGTAAGGAATTGTGCAAGATCTTACTAAATTACCGTCGTACACCCCATGCTACAACTGGCGTTTCACCATCATTACGAATGTTCAACCGACAAATCCGTTCGCGTTTTGACATAATGTTGCCAAAAGACGGGGAAAAACAAAATAGATGCAAAGAAGTCCAAGCTAACATCAGAAAATTAAACGCTAATGATCGTGTCTCTGTTCGTAACTACTTTGGCGACGGAAAGTACAAATTCGGAACAATCGTACAAGTGCTGGGTTCACTTAACTATCTGGTAAAATTGGACGATGGACGTACTTGGAAGCGACACATTGACCAAATACATCGAATTGGATCAGAAATTCAACAACCTACAGCTGATACGATTCCATACCACTATGATGGAAGGGAAGATCGAGACCTCGTTCCAATTGTGAGCACTGAAATTACAAGTCAACAAACTCCAATTGATTAATTCCAATGTGTATAGTAGTATTCAAATCTCCATAGACGTTGTTTCCATAGGCGTGAAATTTTTTTTTATAAAATCATAATCATTTTGAATGTTTTGTAAATTAAAACTGAAAAGCAGTTTAATACTGCTCCCGAAATTTTCATTCGGAAATATCGTTTATGGCTGGTCATAATCATCGTCATTCATCAATGTCGACAGGCGGTTTGTTTATGTATTTGTATTGTTCATTTTATTCATCATTCACTAAACCACGCGCCTTCCTTTGTACGCTACATCTCAGACATTCTTGTTTTCACTAGATCATTATGAATTTGAGCGTTGGTGTACAAACATGTTTCGATGTCCACACTAAACAACCGTAATAAAAACATTGGCTATGACGGGCATCGAACCATCCACCTTCCTGTTTATACCATGCGCCAACCGTCCGAGGTCATAATCGTCACACCAGCCCCTCCTGAATTTTGTTCGTCCCGAACAGAAAAATTATTTGGGTCTCTTTGGTATCGTGCCAGCCTATCGACGTGTACTATTTTCATCTTTGCTCTTTTAAAAAAAAACAAAAAATTTCCGCTATTCATATTTTAATCTTTCTGCGCGTTCTCTATATTTCTAATCGTCAACTGTCTCAAATATTGTTTAAAAACATTTTGGTTATAAAATTATTAAAGTAAAATTAATTTTTTGCAAAAACGGGACAAAAGGCGTCCTGATCAAAGTGTCGCCGGGACACGGGACAATCAGCTGAAACCCCCCCCCCCCCCATTAAAAACGGGACGGGTGGCAAGTCTACAACCTTTTTAATCTAATCAGTTTTTTGTGGTCCCAAAGAAGCTCAATATTACTTCTATATCTCCAATGTTTCAACTTCAGATTCAAATGTAGAGATTCTAAAATTTTTTTTTAAATATCAAAACTCCAAAATTGTATCGCAATTGAAGATACCATTTTCGAGGCGAGTTACTCGGCACGAGTTACTAAACTGTGTATTTAAATAGTGAAAAATTAATTAAAAATTTTTTATTGATAAGATTGAGACGCACTAACACCTTGTTGAAATATATAATACATACTAAAATCTAAGACCTAATCCAATAAAATTCACTTTACTATTTATGTCGATCAATCGAAATCAATGCGCGATGTCGCACAATATTAACCTTTTTTCTTATCTTTTATTGCTAAAATGTGTTATCTTTAAGATATTGCGAGTACTAAACTACCAATAAATTTCGGTCAATCATTTTCGTTTCTTTATAAAATTACTAAGCACTATTTATTTTGCTGTTCCAACTCTTTTTAATTTTAGTGCTTTGAAGATAGCAAAAAAGCTGGAAAAAATGTAGCGTTCAAAATGTGTGCAATAAAAATTTAATATTTGCTGTGTGTAAAAAAAAATAAATAAAATAAAAGTTAAAAATGTCTACGAATTTTAAACAAATGGTAAGTACCTAATTGTATAATGTATTTCGATAACAAAACACAATGCGGTATATGTATATTCGAATTAGAAAAAAAGTGTAAAAAAAGCTTTGGTAGGCGAGGAAATTGCTTTAAAAGATAAACATGCTCGGGCCATAATTATCGGAACATATCATGATCAAGGTTCGGCAAAATTTTGGGAGATTGCTTTTAAACAACCTATTTTGGTAAGTTAGTCACTTATTGGTATGACTGTCAAAATCCCGATTTAAATTTTAACTTCCAACATTTTTTATAGGAAAATCGAATATCTGCTTGGAAATTTTGCCATCTGCTTTACAAAATTCTTCGTGAAGGTCATAATTTGTGTTGCCAAGAATCGCTGCAGAGTATTAAATATTTAACCGATCTAGGAAAATTATGGGGCCATCTAACAGATGGCTATGGAATTTGTATTTTACAGTACACGAAATTACTCATACTAAAAATCGAGTTTCATATACGAAATCCAAGATTTCCGGAAAGTTTAAGTATGCCTCGCGCAGAAATTGAACAAATCGGCGGCGATGATATAAATATTGTGTAAGTCGGTATACATGTATACCGAGTATCTAAGTAAATATTTACTAATTTTATTGTAACCCTAATGTAGATATCAATTAACAACCGAATTATGTGATTATCTAGACGCCATAATCGGATTACAAGCAGTCGTACGCAATACATTGAGACAATTTCACGTAAATTTTATGACATTAGCGGGACAATGTCTCTTATCCGGATTAATACCATGTATCGAAGAAGGTAATTTATTGTACGGCATAGCTGAACGATTTATGTTTAAATTACACGAACATTTATCACATGATATGTTAGATGGACATCGACAACGGTTTAAAGTAATTTTCCGTCAACTTCAAGTGTTTTATCAATGCGATGAATTTGAATATTTTGTTAATTTAATCACCATACCACAATTAACTAGTGAATTACCAAATTTTTCATGTAATGGTGAATATGAATCAAATATTTTGGTTGAACCCAAAGGAAGATCTGTTTGGGAGCAGTTAGGAGTGATGACTGATACTGTTATGCTGTTTAACGGTGTTCCGGAACAAGAGAAACCTAACCAAAAACCATCGAATTATATCGATCATTCGATTCGTGATCAAAATTACGTACTTCAGCATTCGCAGAACGTATTGGCCATGACACGTGCATCAATCGAATTCAATGAACAGCAGAATGAACGGATCATGTTACAGAATGAAATTTATCGCAAGGATAATATACTGCTAAAGATTGAACAGGAAAAACAATTACTAGAAGAAGGTACATGTTAATGAGATTCCCTTTCTAATCCTATAATCAAATTGTCAATATTTTTACAGAAATTCGAAATTATGGTTCAGAAAAATCAGAAAGATTGATAAACGAGCGAGATGATTTAATTCAACAACTACACACTGAACTGTTCACAATTCAGAAAGAAAAACAAATTCTAGAAGAAAGTCAGTGTTATAGTAATTAGTCCTTAGAAAATCTTTAACTAAATTCTGGTTATTTTTCTAGAAATTCAAACACATGATAAAGAAATATCAGAAGTGGAAGAAAAATTTGCAAAATTATTACCGCTGTACATGGAAACCCGGACAGATCATATAAATTTATTGCGCCAGAATCAAGAAATCAATAAGGCAATGCGCGAACTGAGGAAATCATTTGAACAGCTCGAGAATGATAAGGTTAAAGTTGAAAAAGAATTAATAGAAATGAAAAGGAAGTATGAGGGAACGGAGAAGTTGCACAGTAATTGGGATCTGAGGAAAATACAATAAAAAATGTTTAGTTTTTACTAAGAATGTCATAGAATTGCACTATTTGTTTTTAAATAATCATTAAATTTAGGTACCATTTTAGCCAAGTACTTAATCTGTGATTATTCATCTTGAATTTTATTTCCCATCCTATTGGTAAGGCTGAGTTACGAACTATAGAATTTTGGAATAAAGCCACTTTCGAAATGAAGGGGGTTAGGGTTATTCGATAGTTTGCTGCATTGTAAATTTGTTTATTAACGAGTTGGTTGGTTTAGAGAGTTTACGTAAAAAAGTTTTCTGGTTGATACCTTTAGTAACTTCTAGCTAAGAGGAAGAAGGGACTGAGACCCACCGAACTTTACTCAAATTTTCCTACTTAAATAGGTATAGTCAAATCTAAAAACTGACCTAAGGAAATTCACGAGCATTTAATCGAGTGATATTGCCCAATAAATTCTCTCCTACCTAAATCAGCTCGATAAGTTATGTGCACTAAAATTAAAATTTAATATTTTGATATTTGTATGTTAAATTAAAGTGTAAAATTAAATAAATTAAATAAAAAACGAAAATGGCCACCAATACAATAGATAAGGAGTATTATCAACTGGTAAGAAGCTTAATAAATGTATGATTAACTATTTAGTGTGCATGTGAAACTTGCTGCAGCCAGAATTATGAGAACATATCGTCATCTCAGTATTTAACTTTTACATCCGCTGTTTTTTTCATCAATTTTCTAATCATTTGTTCGATATATTTGAAAATTCCATCCAAAGAAAATTTAATTTGATTTACTTTGTGAGTGAAGTCTTTATCAAACATTATAACACAAAATGACTCAAAATATGGCATGCGGTACTAATACGGGAATAGAATGTACAACTGGCCCTGCCCGAAACTTTGTAATTAATCGAAAACGGTGGAATAGTATTGTAGGTCAATTACATCGGAAAGAAGGTGAGATCGAGCTACAGGAACAAGATCAAAGGTATAATGATTATTTGCGTGATGGCTCCAGGGCTATGACCGAAACATGGGACACAAGTCAAAGCACTTGGAATAGGCCCTTTAATTACCTAGTCAAAACCCTAATCCATACGAATCGTTCGTTTAGTAAAAGTTCTACAAAATTACATTTTTGAAATAGCACTCAACCCTTAAGGGCCAATATCGGCAATTGCCACCAATGATGACAAAGGTTTGGCTAGCACTTGAAATAGGACCCTTAATTACCTAATTAAAAAACCCTAATCCATACGAATCGTTCGTTTAGTAAAAGTTCTACAAAATTATATTTAAGAAATCGCACTCAACCCTCAAGGGCCAATATAGGCTATTGACAGCAATGATGAAAAAGGTTTGGCTAGCACTTGGAATAGGACATTTAATTACCTAGTCAAAACCCCTAATCCATACGAATCGTTCGTTTAGTAAAAGTTCTACAAAATTATCTTTTTGAAATCGCACTCAACCCTTAAGGGCCAATATCGGCCATTGCCAACAATGATGACAAAGGTTTGGCTAGCACTTGAAATAGGACCCTTAATTACCTAATTAAAAAACCCTAATTTATACGAATCGTTCATTTAGTAAAAGTTCTACAAAATTATACTTATGAAATCGCACTCAACTCTTAAGGGCCAATATCGGCCATTGCCAACAATAATGACAAAGGTTTGGCTAGCACATGGAATAGGCTCTTTAATTACCTAGTCAAAAACCCTAATCCATACGAATCGTTCGTTTAGTAAAAGTTCTACAAAATTACATTTTTGAAATCGCACTCAACCCTCAAGGGCCAATATCGGCAATTGCCAACAGTGATGATAAAGGTTTGGCTAGCACTTGGAATAGGCTCTTTAATTACCTAGTCAAAAACCCTAATCCATACGAATCGTTCGTTTAGTAAAAGTTCTACAAAATTATCTTTTTGAAATCGCACTCAACTCTTAAGGGCCAATATTGGCAATTGCCAACAATGATGACAAAGGTTTGGCTAGCACTTGAAATAGGACCCTTAATTACCTAATTAAAAAACCCTAATTTATACGAATCGTTCGTTTAGTAAAAGTTCTACAAAATTATACTTATGAAATCGCACTCAACTCTTAAGGGCCAATATCGGCCATTGCCAACTATAATACTATTGACAGCAATGATGAAAAAGGTTTGGCTAGCACTTGGAATAGGACATTTAATTACCTAGTCAAAACCCCTAATCCATACGAATCGTTCGTTTAGTAAAAGTTCTACAAAATTATCTTTTTGAAATCGCACTCAACCCTTAAGGGCCAATATCGGCAATTGCCAACAATGATGACAAAGGTTTGGCTAGCACTTGAAATAGGACCCTTAATTACCTAATTAAAAAACCCTAATTTATACGAATCGTTCATTTAGTAAAAGTTCTACAAAATTATACTTATGAAATCGCACTCAACTCTTAAGGGCCAATATCGGCCATTGCCAACAATAATGACAAAGGTTTGGCTAGCACATGGATTAGGCTCTTTAATTACCTAGTCAAAAACCCTAATCCATACGAATCGTTCGTTTAGTAAAAGTTCTACAAAATTACATTTTTGAAATCGCACTCAACCCTCAAGGGCCAATATCGGCAATTGCCAACAGTGATGATAAAGGTTTGGCTAGCACTTGGAATAGGCTCTTTAATTACCTAGTCAAAAACCCTAATCCATACGAATCGTTCGTTTAGTAAAAGTTCTACAAAATTAGATTTTTGAAATCGCACTCTACCCTCAAGGGCCAATATCGGCAATTACCAACAATGATGATAAAGGTTTGGCTAGCACTTGGAATAGGCCCTTTAATTACCTAGTCAAAAACCGTAATCCATACGAATCGTTCGTTTAGTAAAAGTTCTACAAAATTAGATTTTTGAAATCGCACTCTACCCTCAAGGGCCAATATCGGCAATTGCCAACAATGATGATAAAGGTTTGGCTAGCACTTGGAATAGGCCCTTTAATTACCTAGTCAAAAACCCTAATCCATACGAATCGTTCGTTTAGTAAAAGTTCTACAAAATTATCTTTTTGAAATCGCACTCAACTCTTAAGGGCCAATATTGGCAATTGCCAACAATGATGACAAAGGTTTGGCTAGCACTTGAAATAGGACCCTTAATTACCTAATTAAAAAACCCTAATTTATACGAATCGTTCATTTAGTAAAAGTTCTACAAAATTATACTTATGAAATCGCACTCAACTCTTAAGGGCCAATATCGGCCATTGCCAACTATAATGACAAAGGTTTGGCTAGCACATTGAATAGGCCCTTTAATTACCTAGTCAAAAACCCTAATCCATACGAATCGTTCGTTTAGTAAAAGTTCTACAAAATTATATTTTTGAAATCGCACTCAATTCTGAAGGGCTAATATCGGCCATTGAAAGCAATGATGACAAAGGTTTGGCTAGCATTTGGAATAGGACCTTTAATTACCACAAGTCAAAGCACTTGGAATAGGCCCTTTTATTACCTAGTCAAAAACCCTAATCCATACGAATCGTTCGTTTAGTAAAAGTTCTACAAAATTAGATTTTTGAAATCGCACTCAACCCTTAAGGGCCAATATCGGCAATTGCCAACAATGATGACAAAGGTTTGGCTAGCACTTGAAATAGGACCCTTAATTACCTAATTAAAAAACCCTAATTTATACGAATCGTTCATTTAGTAAAAGTTCTACAAAATTATACTTATGAAATCGCACTCAACTCTTAAGGGCCAATATCGGCCATTGCCAACTATAATGACAAAGGTTTGGCTAGCACATTGAATAGGCCCTTTAATTACCTAGTCAAAAACCCTAATCCATACGAATCGTTCGTTTAGTAAAAGTTCTACAAAATTATATTTTTGAAATCGCACTCAATTCTGAAGGGCTAATATCGGCCATTGACAGCAATGATGATAAAGGTTTGGCTAGCACTTGGAATAGGCCCTTTAATTACCTAGTCAAAAACCCTAATCCATACGAATCGTTCGTTTAGTAAAAGTTCTACAAAATTATATTTTTGAAATCGCACTCAATTCTGAAGGGCTAATATCGGCCATTGACAGCAATGATGACAAAGGTTTGGCTAGCATTTGGAATAGGACCTTTAATTACCACAAGTCAAAGCACATGGAATAGGCCCTTTTATTACCTAGTCAAAAACCCTAATCCATACGAATCGTTCGTTTAGTAAAAGTTCTACAAAATAATATTTTTGAAATCGCACTCAACTATTAAGGGCCAATATCGCCCATTGCCAACAATGATGACAATTACCTAATTACAATGCTGGGCAAATTACATTACACTGAGTAATTAAAATACTTTTCCTAGTTACAGCAAACTCAGTAATTAAAATACAAATTACAAATACTTTACATTTGTAAATTGATAAATTTGATTTGACAAAATTCATTTAGTGAAAAAACGTATCATTAGAAAAAGATTATTAAGATTAGGTTTTATGCTGATGACTCTGGAACCAAATTTTAATAAGCCTTGAAAAATGTAAATAAGAAATTTCAAAAACTGGGGTAATTAAAATACAAATTACAATTACTTAGAATTTAAGTAATTAAAATACAAGATACTGTTACTTGGAGAATGAGTAATTAAAATACAAATTACAAATTGTAATTTGTATTTTAATTACGTAATTCAAATACATGTAATTCGTTACTGCCCAGCCTTGTCATCAACATATCTGTACCAAAAGATCACATGGCGGAAATAAGGATTATTGCTTGATACAATAGTTTATCTAAGGGGTATCTAAGTAAGTATAAACTATTTGAGAAAAGATGTTAATTGTAATAGAAGTGAAAAGACTAGCAACGTCAAACGAAACTAGTTTTGAGTGTAGTGGAATATCAGCATCCTGAATTTTGCTAATCAATTCTACTGAGTTCTTAACCGAGAAAGCCGAAACGAAATTAGTATGACTGTTGAAAAAGTTTATGAAACCCTTACATAGCTTGTAGGCAGGTGCATTGCAATACGCTACTATTGGTCTAATCGGAATGCTTTCCATTTCATTCTATTGCGATCTCAATCAATTATATTATGTATAAGAGCTATCTCCTTTTCTCGGCTTCGACCACGTACCTTCGTTGGTGAGAGACACAGATGAATGATAGTTGAAATAGAATATCATTTTATTTTGGCTAGTTGAGATCGCATTAATAAAATATACTTCTACTATATAAATCCCACTCCTGGTGTACCTCAGGGTTCAATTCTTGGGCCTTTACTGTTTTTATACTTCATTAATGATATGGTGTCCGTTTCCAAAACTGCCTATTCGCAGCTGGCAGTTTCTGGCAGTTTCTCCAATCCAATCCGAAATGTTTGCTCAACAATTTATCAACATCGTCGAATTTCGCTTTCTTCACCTTGGCTTGTAGAGGCACTTCCATTGGAACTATATTGCTAGCATTTCGAAACCTTTTAAAAATCGATTTCGGGTTTCCTAGCTCAACTCTATAGTTTACTTCCCCTTGAATATATATATTATTTTCACTTTTTCGTTGAAAAATAAATTTTTTGCAGGGCGCAAATTTAAAATGCCAGTTATTGAGGGGCTTGAAAACCTGTTGGGCTGTCGATTTCCAATCGTAAACTAGAAGATCCTCTAAATTGAAAACCGTTCCGTGATCTTTGAATATATCAATATATTTTTCGGGCTGTACAATTGTTTCTTTCTTTTTAACTATCTTTAGCATAGATCCAAAAACTCGATCCGGTGGGATAAAAGAGTGTCCTGGTACTGGAAAAAATATTGTCACTTGCGTAATTTGTACTGGAGCGTTGTTCAGCCATTTTGTTACCATAGAAATCATTGAACGGTTTTTATTTTGCCCACCACATCCATCACAAAAAAGTTTAACTGAAGTGACACTTTCATCAAACTGAGTCAAATTTAATTGATGGTAAACCGCAGAAGCGATTTCATTAGACCCTTTGGGTCTCTTTGCTTCATTCCACGTAAAACAAAAAACATTTTGCCATGATTGGTTAGATTTTGAAGAACCTTTGCATATAGTGAAATTGTACTGATACAGCTGCCTTGAAAAATATGTCGACTGATCTGGCAATTTAGGCAAGACCATGTTTTTTTGGCAATCGAAAGAGAATGCAATTTCATAGTCGTTTTCCTTTCGCAATTCTTCGTAAAATGTTTTTGCTCTCTGTTTGTGAACGTATAATTCCGTCATCGCTCGGCGTTTTCCTACAAGCGCCACTGAATTTTTTATAACTTCTTTGAGGCACAAACATTTGGAACATACATCGGTTGATGGAGAGGCAAAGCTTAGATTGAATCTGTTCACAAAAATTTTGCGAAAAAAGTCATATTTAACCAAATAAGAAACATTCTCTGAATTAAATTGCTTCCACAGTATTTTGATGCTTAACTCACTAGGCAGATACTGTTTATTTATATTGGAGTTTCGGCAATAATGTGATTGTAGGGTTTGCAAATCACTAATGAATTTGATAACTTGTTCTGTTCTGTCCTCATGCTTTTGTGAAAATCTTTTACCACCGCGATTTTCCTTCGGTACCATGCTGGCTGTTTGAAAATTCCGGAAAATGCGTTGCAGGCGGAATCTCGATATTTTTAAAACTTCTAATATAGATTTTTGACATACCTTAACGACTTTGTATGTTTTTCCATAAAGTTTTGGGATATGATAAGTAGTTGATACGTTTTTCTTTCGACTTTTAGTTCTAATGGGAGCAGTAGTTACACAATGTTTGAGTAGATAGTAATCTTGCTCGATTTTTGATTTGTTATCATAAAATTTTTGATGAAACCTCCTTATATCTTGCATAGATAATGAGCTGCAATAATAGCTTGAAGAAGTTGGATGTTTGCAAAATGGTAGAGTCGGCAAGGCTTTTGCGTAATGCCTAATAGTAGCCAATAATGTTATTAAGATTAATTCGCTTGATAAATTTTAAAAAGGACATTTACCTTAGATGTTTCTTCTTTGTCTTTAGCCAATTTTCTTTATCTTGATTTTTTTTCTGCCTTTTCCTGGCCCACATAATTTTGCCTTTCCATCAATACGATCCGATTCTTCTATATTCATAGTTATTATTGTATGTATATAATTAAAATTATTTTCAAAACTTGAACTGTACAACTACACTCACTTAAGCACAATTAAGTCATTGAAAAATTATTCGTAGATTTTGTAATTTACGTCATAGAAACACGTTACATAAATTTAAAGAACGGTCACTATGATAAAATGTATTTCAAAATTCAATGCTACAGTGTGAAAACACAAAACGGAACAATTTATTATTAATTACCGATTATTTACATTTATTTCAACAAAATTGAATAAAACGTTGTATGCTACTCGTGAGCAAAGAGATATTATCCACTCGGGATAATGTCCCACTCGGCTATCGCTCGGGGGACAAACTTATCCCTCATGGATAATATCTCGTTTTGCTCACTAGTACCATAAATAATTATAATTTAATAATAGTTATATTATTACACATCCGACGCGTACTAATTTGAAAATCCAAATGAATAAAATCCAATTTCATTCGAAAATACTGTTGGATATTAACGGTATTACGAATCATACGGTAGATTTAAAAAAACATTTAGAGAGTTTTGGAAATAAATGTGTCCTTGAGTTATAGAATATATGCAGTTTTGGAACAAAACACAAAACGTAAAAATAGAGAGTTTTGGAACACACGTGTTTAACAATTTAGAGAGTATTGGAAAAGTTCACATTTTTTTCTTGATTTTATGGCATAAAAGATGGTTCTGGCACATTATTTTGGATTTTGTATTGTAGCCCTCTCCGAGAGCTTTAATTTGATATATAACAAGCGATTATTTCAAAAATGTGTTTTAGGCAGTTTCGGAAACGGACACCTCATATTGTTGTTGGCATCAACAGTGAGGTTTTGTTATACGCAGATGATTTAAAATTATTTCGCTATAATTGTTTGGCTGTCCAATATGACGTAAACATCATTGTAAATTGGTGTAGTATCAATAATATGGAACTAAATATTACAAAATGTTGTGTACTACGTACGAATCAAATGTAGAGAGGAGTTCAATGGTTATTCTTACAAAATTCAGGATTATACCTTCACATCTTGTCCATTTGTCAGGGATTTGGGAATTATAATGGACTCAAATTTCTCATTTAATACTCAAATAAATCAAGTAATCAATAATGCTTACAGGATGCTTAGATTTGTAATGAGAACTGGCTCTAGTTTTAGTTCTCCTAAAATTTTTATAATCAATTACTATGCTCTTGTTCGTAGTAATTTGGAGAACATATTTAACATCCATTTGGAATCCTTATTACAACATTTATTCAAACAATATTGAAAGAGTACAGAAAAAGTTTGCACGCTTTCTATATTATAAAACCAATAATCTACATGAGGAATATGAGCTGCCTCTGTCACGGTTTAACATTAATTACCTCACTTCATAATAGAAGGATTATAGCGGATGAGCTAACACTGTTTAAAATTATTAACAGAATGATTGATTCCAATCTTGCAGATAAAGTAAATTTTAAATCTCAGAACCGATGCTATATCCGCAAGCCTCTACCTTTCACCGTTCCCACTTATCGCACTAATCTTAGAAATAACTATACATTAATTAGACTACAAAACACGTACAATAATTTTTTTAACTCAATTGATTTGCTTTAGTTCGAGTCTCTCAAAACATATTTTCGTAATGCACTATTATCAGGGTTACCAGACTTTTGGTAGGACGAAACGGACAAAAAAATGTCATTTTTGTTTTAAATCATTTATTCAAAAAATACTAGGTGGGTGGTGGGAGGGGTATTTACAACGCTGGTTCGTTTATGAGGAATTGGTCGATTCTCGTTGTGTTTGTATCAATGTTCAGTTTCGAGTTATTGACGTATCCCTATAGGTATCCGGTTTACGGTTCATGCTGGAGCAAATTCTGACCATTCTTTACTCAAATTGGTATATTTTTTTTCATTTTGACCGAAGATTATTCAGACCAGGCTGGAAATCCAAATACCAGGATCAGTTGGATTAGTTGTTTATAACAGATGAGTTTCATTTTTTTTTTTTTTTTTGTAACTTACATTTTCTGTACGGATTATTTAATATGATTGTACGGTTTGAATCATTCTGTTATCTCGATGCCAAGATATTTTATTTGCCTTGTTTGTGATAATGGCGTTATCTACTTTGAGCATTATGTTTCTGTAGTATGCTCTTGATATCTCGTGCAAAGCTTATTGCCTCACATTTACCGATGTTAATTTTGATTTTCCACTTCCTGAATTACTCGTTTATCAAATCCAGATGAATGTTGAGGTCCCGCTCATTTTGCTTTAAGTTTCTCCGTGCCGTGTAGATCACAATATAATCTGCATAAATCAATGTTTTGATTGGAATTAGTTGAGGATTAAGTACTGGTAAGTCAGAAGTATATAGAATATATAGAATCGGCTCTAAAATTGATTTTTTACTTTATTTTTTGTTGAATATTAATTAATTCATGTAATATCTAATATGCTACCGTTAAGTATTAGCGAATCATAACTAATACAGATGAATTCTCATATTCAACAAAAAATTAATAAAATAAAAAATTAGCGTACACAGAAATAGAGCTGTATGAATATTGTGAAGAAGAAAAATTGTAAGAGAATTCATCTGTATTAGTTATGATTCGCTAATACTTAACGCACAGTATATTCTGTATATATAGAATGTAAATTGTGGTATAATCAGTCCAGTCGCCGCGGCCTGATGAGAAGATTGATTTTTTCATAATCATAAGCTTATCAGTTCGAAACTGGATTGAATTCTCTTACAATCTTCGGAACATACTCGTATTAAAATCATATAACTAAAATTGATCCTTGAAGTACACCTTTATGAATTATAAATACTCTAGAAAGTCCGTCCTCTGCCTCACTTGATACGGTCTGTTCGAAAGAAACTATATATTACTTTAATAAGACCTAGCCCGAACCTTAACTTGATCATTTTATGTATTATTCCATTAATCCGGGCGGTATCAAATGCCTTTTACAGATACGCTAATATTGGGCTGATTTAATTTAAGAGGTACATCATTTCTCAAGATTATAGCCGCACATGAGTTGTATGTTCTGATATAGTTTACTGATGCTTGAGAGTAAAGAAATCTGCCTGTAACTCGTAGGAATGTCAGGCGGTTTACCTTTTTTCTGGTTTGGGGCAATAACCTCATCCAATTTCCAACTATCTGGAAAGTACCCATTAATGGCAACGAGTGACCGATGATTACCGTATGTAGCTTTCTGCATTTTTTGGGCAGTTTTTGAGCGCAAAATTCCGGACTTTATCCCGCTTTGCTGATTTTTTACTATTTCTAGATTTTATGAAGGCTTTGATTTCTGACGGTCTGGCAAATCTCATTGCAGTTTCCGGATTTTAACAAAGTTTATCTGAGGTAATCTGTTCGTTATTTGAGATTTAGACTATAAAGGTAATTTGTTCATATTTAAGTAATTATTGACATGTTCATCTACCGACACTGTAAATCTGTCATACCAAATCACTATTTTGGCAATGACCATCTTTGAACGTACTTCCTAAGAAATTAGCTTCTGATCTACTACGTCTTGGGTAAGTGGAGCTTGTTAGTGTTGGGATTTTCTATGTAAGGGCTACTGTTTAGCTTAATGCTAGAGCATTTGGATTTCCAGTGATTTTCATAGTATTAATTAACTCTTTGATGGTGGTATTCGCGTTGTATATCTGAGCTTTGATTATATTATAGCTGGGAGAATATCTGTTTCTAAATAGCTGCCATCGTGAGGTGTTTTTGATTTTAATAAACTTGGGTGTTGTATTTGCGTGCTGCAATTAAGCGTCATACTCACTGGTATATCAATATTATTAAGCCTAGTGTCTAGATAATTATTAAATACTAACCAATTAACTGCACCAAAGTTACGTATCTGCTTTGGGGGAAGTTTCGAAACCACAAAATTCAAGGATATTCTTTCAACGGCTGAGTGTTCTGATTCAAAGTCTATTGTTTTCAAGTTAGAGAAATTGTGTTAATCATGGTGCACTACAAGACCATCACAAATTAAGAAGAGATTAGATATGATCCAGTGTCTCTTGGCTGCTAAGTAGGTCTGACATACAATTACGATAAAAACCATTTGAGCAATTGTTCGCAACTTTTGTTTAAACTTACATTTCCCCAAAAGCTGAAATAAGCCCATAACCACAACTTTATGCACACCACTCTTGATTTTTAGTATCGGTGTCTCAATGGACCGTAGGCTCAAAGTATTATTTACTATTTCAAAATGTACACCGTGTTTAATTAATATTCCCGTTCCTAATAACCTATCGATTTTGTGGAATATATAATTTCTAAATTGTATTTTGCTTCTTGATTTTATTTTAGTTTCGATCAGTAGAACGATTTGAGGTTTTGTTTTATTTAGGAATACCTACATGTCATGTTTTTTTGCCAATTAAGCAGTTTACGTTTAGCTAGATAATATGTAATTTATGGCTATTGAGAACTCATTAAGGACTGGTTAATTGAAAAATTCAGATATTGCGATTTTCTTTGGTAGAGGGTCCGATATTGCATTAAATGGCGGAGTGAATTCGTGGAATTTACTTAGTGTCCGCAAATATTTAATTAGAAGATGTTTAGATTATATAATTAATTTAACTTAACTAAATTAGTACAGATCGGTGCAATTTTTCTTTATTTTGTTTTATGTTACTTCAAGATTTTTAAATGCGCACAATTAAGAGATTATAAGAAAATATATTTTTAGACGCGCACAGCTAACAATTTTTTAGGACATCACACCGTAGCGAAGTATTAAAGTCTAATTTTTTTTACTTTATAACAAAAAATAGGAAAATCGGAACCATTGGGGGGTGTCCTGAAGAAATCTTTCGGGACACCGGGACTATTATCCAAAAACCGGGACAATCCCGGAAAACCGGGACGTCTGGCAACCCTAACTATTATTTACATTTAATATTATTGTCTTTCTTTTTATGTATATTTATGTGCCAACATTTAATTGGATCGTGTGATCTGTTTGTTGGTTTTATTTTTTGAAGGATAAATAAATAAATAAAGACGGACTTTACTCAACACGGACTTTAACTGAGAGTAGTTGCAATCTTATTTTTCTCACAGGTCACAATATGTTAAGATTAACGATTATGCTTCTCATTTATTTCATGAAACTTCTGGAGTATCAGTATAAGGTAGTCACATATGGATCCACTTCTGTTTTTATTATTTATTAATGATATTCTGGAGATAAAATTTGCACATTGCCTTCTTTCCGCGGATGAAATGAAAATATTCGCTCCGATTTCTACAATTTCTGATTGTATAAAATTACAAAGTGATTTGAATAAATTTTGCAGTTGGTCGTTTAACAACAAATTGTTGTTGAATGTGTTCACAAGAATGTTCACGTATTCTTCAGTAGTATTTTCTTTATAATACGACTATTGATAGAGTTGATGAGAGATTTCTTACTTATTGATTCTGCTTCTACAAACTATGCATTTTCTGAAATAGTTTTGAAATGCCGCGAATTTTTAACTCTCTTTTTGATATTTTTGATTTTCATATGTCAAGAAAATTGATTAGCAATGAGTTATTAAAATTATCTAATATTGATAGTCAAAATTTTGGTTACATTAATATATTATTAATATTTCTGAATTGCCTTATCTTATCTCCCTATAAAATTTTTATTATTTAAGATAATTCGGTCAAAAAAAATACCAGTAGGTACCTTCATTTTCATTTATCATAAAGTTTCGGCTCATTGAGTGATTCTTTTTCATTTTACATTTAAAATAATAAAGTAGTTGAGTTGTGTGTCGCCGTTCTGAAATATTTAACAAATCGTGAATACATACATACAAACAAAAGTTACCTACATGGTTTGCATAACTCAAAAACTTTTCTTTCGTTTGTTTACAATTGGTAGTTTCAATTTCAATTTTTGTGCTTGAAAAACAAAATAATTTATTCAGTAAAGGAAAAGTTCGAGTGTTAAAATAAATAAATAAAATAAAAATTGAAAATGGCTATCAATACAACCGACAAAGAATATTATCAACTGGTAAGTACCTTAATAATGTGCACTGCCAGATAACAAATATCTGATAATATTCATTATCAATATAGCAACAAAGTATGACAAAAGCTTTGATGGGCATTGAGATGCCCATAAAAGTGAAACATGTCAGGGCTGCAATTATAGGAACATATCATCGTCAAGGTTCAGCCACCTTTTGGGCGCTTGCAAGTAGGCAACCTATTTTGGTAAGTTAGTATCATACAAAATTTCGCTTATCGATCGAGATTATAATGATAAGATTGATTTTAATAAACTAAATTTTATAGGAAAATCGAATATCTGCATGGAAATTTTGCCACCTACTACATAAAATCCTTCGTGAAGGTCATGCTTTATGCTGCCAAGATTCACAGCGCAATATTAAATATTTATCAGATCTAGGAAAATTATGGAGCCATCTAACAGATGGCTATGGAATTTGTATATTACAGTACACGAAATTACTCATAACAAAAATCGAGTTTCATATACGAAATCCAAGATTTCCGGGAACTATAAAAATGTCACGCACGGAAATAGAAAAAATCGGCGGCGGTGATATAGATTCTATGTAAGTCGATATGTTATAATTATCGAGTGTTTAAATAAATATTCATTAATTTTATTCTGTATCTAGATTTCAGTTAACAATCGAAATATTTGATTATCTAGACGCCCTCATAGGATTACAAGCAACCGTATTCAATTCATTAAAACAACATCAAGTAAACTCTAAGGCATTAGCGGGACAGTGTCGCATCGCCGCACTAATACCATGTATCGAAGACGCTAATCCATTATACGAATTATCAATAAGTTTTATGTTTAAATTGCATGAACATTTACCACAAGATATCTTAGATGGGCATCGAAAGCGGTTTAACGCAATTTTCCTTCAACTAAGACCATTCTATGAACAATCGACCAATCTTCAATATTTTGTTAATTTAGTCACCGTACCAAAACTACCGAGCCAATTACCAAACTTTTCAAGTAATTGTGAAATAAATGAATATCAACCATCAACTGTTGTAGTACCAGAAGAAAATATTATCGATACGGTCAGAAAAGAGGTAATCTATGCCACAACTGAGCAAAAGGAACCTAAATCACAACAAAATTTTATAAAAATGGATGATGATTTAATCGTATTAACGAATGAAAATCACTGCAAGGATAATATATTGAAAACGATTCAACGACAAAAACAACTCCTGGAACAAAGTAAGTATCAGTTAGATACGCTAAAACTACTAATAGTATATAACCAAATTTTTACAGAAATTCGAAATTATGATTCAGAAAAATCAGAACGGTTGATAAACGAGCGAGATGGTTTAATTCAACAATTGCAGACCGAATTGTTCACAATTCAGAAAGAAAAACAAATTCTAGAAGAAAGTCAGTGTTATAGTAATTAGTCCTTAGAAAATCTTTAACTAAATTCTGGTTATTTTTCTAGAAATTCAAAAACATGATAAAGAAATATCAGAAGTGGATGAAAAATTTGCAAAATTATTACCGTTGTACATGGAAACCCGGACAGATTATATAAATTTATTGCGCCAGAACCAAGAAACTATTAAAGGAATGGGCGAATTGAAGAAATCATTTGAACAGCTCAAGAATGATAAGGCTAATGTTGAAAAAGAATTAATAGAAATGAAAGAAGCAAAGCAGAAGCACGGAAATTGGGATTCGCGGAAAATATAATAAAACAAATTTTAATTCGCTAAGAGCACCATAAAATTATTATTAAACTTAGCTACCATTTTCGCCAAGTTCATAATCTATAGTTACTCATCTTGAATTTTATTTCCCCGCTCCTATCGAGTTTTAGTTTCTAAAGGGAATTGATGCTTGGCGACCATTATTTTTCGGAAAACCTCAAGACTGTCAAGCACAACACAAAAACGTGATACTACTACTATTCGCAATGCTATCCACATTGTATAAGGACGAATAGTTAAATGACAACAGAACCACCAAAATTTTAACATAAGGAATGTCTTCAAAGAGAAGAGGCTTGCTCCGGTTACTGACGAGTACGTTTGGTTTAGAGAGCTAACGTAAAACAGTTTTTTGGTTGTTACTGGAAGTAACCTCCAGCTACGAGGAAAAAGGCATTGAGACTCATACTTAAATAGGTGGAAAACCTAAAACGAGCAGTTAATCGAGTGATTTTGTCCAATAAATTCTTTCCTACCTTTATCAGCCCCGCCTTATATTTATTATCTTTAAGATAAAAAGTCAAGTAAATAAATAAATAATTAGGTGCCACAATTTATTTAAATCATTGTTTGATAAAATTTCTTCAAAAAAAAAATGTAATGTATGATATTGTTGTATATACTGTCAATATATTTACAATTAAATTTCACAGGAAAACCAATTATCTGGCTTGGAAATGTTGCCACCTACGCCACAAAACCTTTCGTTAAGGTCATACTTTATGCTGCCAAGGATCACAGTGCAAAATTAAAGCGATCTAGCTAAATTAAGGAGTCATCTAATAGACGGGTGTGGAATTTGTATATTATACAGTACACGAAATTACTCATATCATCAAGATTTTCGGCGTCTTTAAACTCGATAGTGGTGATATATATTCTATGAAAGTGCATGTTTAAAAATTAATCTTTACCAATTTTATATATTTTAATTAACAATCGAAATATTTCAAATCATGACAACTGTTTGATTTAATGGGCAGTGTCGCTTGGCCCACTAAAACCATTCATCGAAGGCACTAATCTATTGTAATAACTCATTTTTTCATAGACTGTATATATATATATATATGTACATATTGATAACGTAAAGTATTTATTGTATTAATCCCTTTTAACTCCCTATATTGTCTAGTTTTATTTGGAAGACACTTTTGTCGCGTAACAATTGTGTGTATGTGTGTGTAAATACTGCTGTCCTAAAGAAAAAAGTCACAAACGCCAAAAGTCGAAAAATGCGTTAGGAGCATATTTGGATTCTGCATACAAATACGTATTTTTCAGCTTCCATAAAATCACGTTATTTAATAGTCAAGTTTTATATTAAGTCATGGCAAACAAAAATAGTAAAACTGAAATTACTCAAAACTACAAAAAGGCAAATGTGACTTTTTTTTTTAGCACGGCAGAATAGCTGTAGATGATCGATGAAGAAAAAATCTAAAATTTTAAATAAAATATTAAACAGTTCGCTGTATTTCGTTCAGCTTTGGATTGTGAAGGTATATAGGGCTGTGACTTTTAAGCTAAAACCTTTTCGTGCTAGAGCCAGGTCTACGTTTTTTGGTTACATAGAAACATGATCCATAAAATCTCCTTTCAAATGGCATCAGTTTGTTAGCACCCTTTCTCACCTTTCCTGTGGTTTGGAACCTTTTTGGCCTAAATAAACAATTTTGGAACCTTTTGTTGCCTAAATTGTATAACCTTCAAAATCGTTTACAAAATAATCATGAAATGTCCACATTTTACATTAAATTAATATCCTAAACAATACAAATAAAATAAAATCAATTAACAATTTCATTGGTTAGAATCATGCCACGTGGAAAATCTTTGTTAGCTGAAGAAAAGAAAAAAATCGCTGAATATTTCGCTTCTGGATATTCTATGAACAATATCGCGATGAAAACCAATATGCCATTTACGATATATGGAATTACATCATTTTGGGTGAAAATTATAACGCGCAGTGCTGATCTGGAAGGAAATCTTCCATAAGCTTCGGAATGAAACGAAAAATTTCAAAGAAAGCAACGATTTGCAAAATGACATCGATAAAAATAAAGAACGTTTTATATTTCTCCATTACCGCAAGACACGTCATGAACAGTTTTATCAAGTAACCCAAACGTAAAATAGACGAAAAGAGCTCAGAAACCTAAGTTAACTGAGCAACATAAAAAAGCAAGATTAGCTTTTGCAAAAATAAAGCCTGAATTCCATTGCGAATAAAAGTTTGTCAGTCAAAATAAAGGGAGATAAAAATATAAAATCGGTGGTTGTGTGAAAGAAACACAAAACGAAGTCAGTCAAGATTTTACTTACATCAAATGTGTGTTTGTATTAGTGGATCGCCATAATTATGGTCAAAAATTATCAAAATCGAAGTCATTTTATGGTTATCCAACTAATATAAGCACACAAATTTTGTGTACGAACGCAAATTTTTTTCCGCATCCTAAGATAATTAAAAAGTTTGTTATTTTTATGGTAATTGTCATAATTTTTTTTGGTGGTTGCTTCTAAAATATCTGTGATAATAAAAAAATATAAAGTTTGTATACAGGTAAATTGTGTTAAATTGGGATCAATTGTGATAATATCGCTAAATACTATTATTGGCAATTTAATAAAGTGATCGTTTTTTTTTTAAATAATTTATTGGTGGTGAAAAAGCCAAATTAAAACTCCAAGTGATAACCAAAAATTTATTTTTTTTATTTTTTATTTTTTGCTGTCGCTGTCAAAATTTATCAAGATATTTGTGCTATAAAAAAAAATAAAAAAAAAATGCTTTATCTTTGTCACTCCAATGGATTTTTTTTTTTTTGTCTTCTTTCGACTTGAAGTCAGTTCAGTCAATTATTCACAGTGGAATTCCGGCTTAAATGGACTTTGGTAATAAGTGGAAAAATTTTGTTTTCTTTGATGAGAAAAAATTTGACTTTGATGGCTCAGATGGCTGCCAATATTATTGGCGCGGTCTCAGAAAGGAACCAGAAAAGTAGATTTCACGTAATTTTGCTGGTGCCACAGGAATGATTTGGGGCTCATTTAGTTTTAGTGGTTCACTTCCCATAGCTTTCATAAACACCAGAATGGTTTCCAAAAAGAACATAAAACTTTTGAAGACATCATTAATTGGTCATGAAGAATCTGGTGAAGCTTTGATCCACGTTTGACGGCTAATAAAACAATGGTTTGAATAATGTGACATTAACTGATTAGGATGGCCAGTATTTTCACCCCTATAGAAAAGCTATGGGGGGTTCCAAACCCCACAGAAAATCTAAGGGAGCTACTGGCACGTGACGTGTATACCATTGGTAGACAATTTTCTAACACGAATCAATTATCAGAGGCAAGTCGCGATTCGTGGCGTGCAATTAACATTAAAACTCTTCAAACATTAGCTAATTCAATGGCATCACGCATTTTTGAAATATTTTGCAATTTTAATTTAATCTTTCATGTTATTTTAGATTATTTTATAATTATGTCCGCATCATAAATTCGATTTTTTTTAATTAAATAGCATTATTACAAGAAATAAACATTTTAAATTAAAGCTTATTTTGTAATATAAGAAAAGTCTTTAAAAACTCACTCTCGTTTTATTAAATATTATTCTAGTGAACAAAAAACTTAAAAATTCGACCTATTTTATAAATATGTCCACCACTGTTGTAGTGCATCAACATTTAAGATCCAGCAAACACAAAGAAATGGCACAAAAACCATGAATGTAAACGAGGTGACGAATGTAAACGATACGTACCTGGTTTTTTGTTTAACCCTTGTGTCTATGCATTCTTTTTCTTAAGGTAATCTATTAAGGGTTACCCGGGTAACCCTATCAGATAAAAATGTAACTATTTTCTACAATTTGATTTCGAAATTATTTTTGATTCTGGATTTTGTGTTTGTGGAAAAAAAAAATAAAGATATCTTTTGTTGCATTCGCGAAATTCCTATTCGACAAATATTGGTTTTCCAAATGGATAGATAACACTGGTCAACACAGTTTTTGTTTCCTTTAAATTTTTTTGTGTTATTGGGTATTTCTATGGCCCTGACTATGAAAAAAATACTGGGAGATTGCTAACAGCTTTACTTTTTGAAATATACAGTTTTATTATTTTGACAAAAAAATACAAAACATTAATACGTATGTTAACAAAATTTCTATCGAACACTATCAAATGATCTTTTATAAGATTTCCTTGAATGAATGACTCTAGGTAGATTTCGTTGCAAACTCCAGCAGTAGTCTGCCATCATATGTGAGTCCCACCTTCCCTGATAACGCTCTTCCATTGTCCGAAGATCCTGATGAAATCTTTCACCCTGCTCCTCACTAAAATCACCCAGATTATGTGGAAATCGGTATAAATGCGAGTGCAGGAAGTGGATTTTTATGCTCATGTTGCACCCTAGCTCTTGCAAGTTCGATAGCATGTACTCAACAAGCTCGACATGGTCGTCAGATTTCTTTTTGCCTAGGAAATTACTCATAACCAAAACAAATGAATTCCAAGCTTTGGATTCGACTTCAGTCATTGATTTGACAAAATTACGATCTTTCACGAGTTGCCTAATCTGTGGCCCATCAAAAACACCAGCTTTCAATTTTTCTGTACTTAATCCTGGAAACTTGCGTGAAAGAAAATTGAAACATTCGCCACTTTTGTCAAGCCCCTTAACAAACTGTTTCATTATGCCCCTAATTTAATATGAAGAGGTGGAATTATGATGCGGTCTCGGCTAACTAAAGGCACGTTTATAACATTTTTTGTACCAACTTTCAGCTCTTCCCGCACTGGCCAAACTTTTTGTGACCAATGGTGTTGTTTGTCACGACTGTCCCAGAGACACATGAAACAAGGGAACTTTGTGTACCCCCCTTGTTGACCTAAAAGAAAGTTAACCATTTTCAAATCAACACAAATGACCCAGTTGTGGTCTTGATACTTAATTTTTTCCATAACCTTAGAAATATTTGCGTATTCTTCTTTTAAAATCGTCGAATGTGCAATAGGTATGGATCCGTACTTGTTACCGTTATGAAGCAAAACACACTTTAAACTTCTTTTGCTGCTGTCTATGAAAATACGCCAATCACTAGGTTGGTACTTTTTTAAACCCATCTGTTGCAAAATACCACCAACATCATTACAAAAAACTAAATCCTCCTCTTGAGAAAAATACTGTAACAGGTTTTTTTCTCGAGTACGATAAAATGTGATGTTGGTTTCCGGAGTAAGCAAGCTTTTGGATCAGAGTCTTCACTTGATGTATTTCGTTCGGGTTCACAGAGATTTGGATCATCAGAAGATTTAGATGTGCTGGGTTGTACCTCTCGTGATTTTAATTGAGGTCGTTGAGCAGAAGATAAGTTAGGATATGACCATTTATTTCGATTTCCAGGGTTAATACCGTTTATTTTCACAACGCAGAAGTAGCAGTCGTCATGATGGTTTCGAGGTTCTCGCCAAATCATGGGTGTTACGAACATTATTGCATCTCTTTTTCCATTGGACCATAACCGTAGACATACATTTCTGGCATACAATATGAGGAACCCATGGCTTGTCCTGATTAAGCAATTTTATTTTAAAGTATTGATGATACGCAGTTTTCACAAAGTCCGATATAGGTTATCGATATTTTTCAAATATATGTATATTCACCACAAATATAGCAAAAACAATCTGGATTAAGCACACAACATCCTCTTGACGAAGCCATATCTAAAACAACAAGCAAATATATTTTAGTGTCCAATAAAAAACGAAAATCTAAGTAAAAATAGTAAATGAGGGTAGTTAGCTATAACTCAAAAACCAAAAGCTGTTAGAGAAAAATTGTTACCGTATTTAAAAAATGCGCGTCAATTTGACATAGAAACAAAAAAAAAATCACAGGAAACAAACAATTGTTTTTTTTTTGTTGACCAGTGTAATACATTCATCTCCCTCTGATCTCATTTCTCTCGGAATCATTGATTGTTATCGTTATGTTTTCTCTTTTCTATACGAAATACATAGTTAGTTTTGTATTGTTTCATTTTCTGCAATTATTACCGTTATAGAATTATAAAATAGTAGAAAGGATTAGAAAAATTTTAGTTTTTAATTTGTGGTGTACAATCAAATACGTTGTGTTGTAATTCAATTTCAAAAGTAATTTTATTTAGTGATTTATTATAATGGAAAATTATTGCTCGCTGTAGCGATAGTGAAAACGAAGAAAATGCGATGGATTTCGAAGATAATGGCTCAGATGATGAATGGATACCAATCGACGACGCCATCGATTCGGACGTGGAAGATGTGGTTAAAGCTTGTCATGTAGAGGTTGAAGACGAAGAAGATGATAATGAAGACCTCGAACGAAATAACGAGAATGATATAAATGCAGGTATCACTTCAATAGGAAAAATCAATTCAAATTCAATTTTAGTTGGCAAAGATAAAACTGAATGACGTACTAACTTCAGTGGTACTAAAAAAGTATTAAAACACAATATTTTGCGTTCGAAATCTGGGCCCGTAGCGAGAACGAAAATTTTATCAGTTCGGGATATGCTCAAATAAGAGAAACCACCGATGAAAAAATTCATTAAAGCCAGCAAAAACATGGAAGCCGTTGACAATACAGGAGTTTGGCATTCTTATTACGGCTGGCGTAAGATATTCTAATTCAGAACATTCAAAGGAAATGTGGAAAACTGATGCCTACCCATTATTTCGAGTTAGCATGACATTGAACCGGTTTTGACAATTAAATCGGTTTTTACGGTTTGATAATGTAAATAGCAGACAAGAACGTTTCGACAAGGACAAAGCAGCTGCAATTTCAGATAAATTCATTATGCTAAATGCAAACTTACGTTCAAATTACGAAGCGAGTGATTCAGTGACTGTGGATGAGCAGTTATTCCCCTTCAGAAGAAGAACGCGTTTTACACAATATATGCCGGCAAAACGAGCAAAATACGGGATAAAAGTTTGGTGGGTTTGTGATTCACAGAGTTCTTATCCTCTTACAGGGCAAATTTATATCGGCAAATCTTTTTCGGGTAGAGAAGTAAACCAGGGAGAAAGAGTCGTGAAAGACTTGTGTTACCAATTCAAAGGATCTGGAAGGAATGTAGTGACTGATAATTTTTTTACTACATTGCCTTTAGCTCGGCTTTTAATGTCATGGGACCTTTCAATTGTTGGTACGGTAAAAAGAACAAGCCTTTTTTACCAAAAGAAATGCTTCCATCTAATTCGCGGCCGGATATGTCATCGGTATTTGGATTTAGTTCACATATTATTACCTTATACTTTTGTCAACGATGCAATATTGTGATTAAACGTCGGGCTCACTCAATAAACCAGATATTATACATTATTATAATAGTACTAAGGGAGGGGTCGACAACATGGACAAGTTGGTGTCGCATTACACGGTAAAAAGGAAAACCCAATGTATGTTAGGAAAACCAATTCCTAATCAGCGGTTGGAAACGCCAAGCCCTCTAAGGGATGCTTCGGGTCGAATTGCAGTTGATTGTGTTATTTGCAAAAACTCAACACCCAAGAGAAAACGGAAAACTCGTAAAAGCTGTATGATGTGCAACCTTCCCATTTGTGATGAACACTCTGTTGTTACAACAAAATGTGTGGCTTGTTCCGAATAAAATATTTTTTGTTTTTTTTTCTTTATTTAAAATTTTTGTTATTTTGATTTTTAAAATATATAAAATGAAATAGTATTGAATTTTAGAAACCGGTTTTTTATTTGTATAAGAAAAAATTCCATTTTCTTCTATTTTGCATAAGGTAACCCTATTAACCCGTAATTGACTTAAAGATGTTATTTATAAAACGTTAAATATCCAAAGTACCGAAATTGGGACGAATATTTTTAAAATCAAAATATGTTTCCATGTAAATGATTTTGAAATTCCTAGGCCCTAGAGCCAAAATTCCATTTATAAAATAGAAATTGTATCGATTAAAGTCGAAAAGGTTACCCGGGTAACCCACCATAAGCATAAGGGTTAATCCTTTGAAAAATGATAGTAGCTTCCGACATTCCTGTAAATAAATTGACAAATCCACATTTCGCTCAATTTATTTACATAATACACAAACTTAAAAGTACTAGAATAAACGACTCTTCAAAATAATTACTAAAAATTGAGGTGTGGCCAACACACGACTTTCTTTTACGAACAAAGAATTTTGAGAAATTTTATTTTTTTCTTAATTTTTTTTTTAATTTTTAATTTTTTATTTTTATTTGTTTTTAATTTTTGGAAACATTTTGTATTAAGTAGTTTTTTGTAAACCTTATACTTTTTAAGATATTTGCAAAATAAATTTTCTGGACCAAGGGAGTGGCCACTTCCGGTTAGCCGATTTTAAGTAAAATTCACTGGGACCTCCCAATTTATCGAAAAAGCTTAAATCTGAAGTTTCAGTTCGATTGGTTAAACCATCTGGGCTGTAGAGAGGACACAGACAGACTGACAGACTGACAGACTGACAGACTGACAGACTGACAGACTGACAGACTGACAGACTGACAGACTGACAGACTGACAGACTGACAGACTGACAGACTGACAGACTGACAGACTGACAGACTGACAGACTGACAGACTGACAGACTGACAGACTGACAGACAGACAGACAGACACCATTTCGAAACCCACTTTTTTGGACTCAGGGGACCTCAAAACAAATAAATCTCTAAAAATATCAAGGTCCAAAATTTTCATGATTACTATACTTTATTTTACTAGAGTAAAAGAAAGTAAAAGCGATATCCGATGAAATAATCTGACAAATATGCGACAAAGGGTGTATATATAGGGATGGCAAAGACGAAACAACCGACACAACCAGAAGATATGTGGCTAATGTTGTGGTAGGGGTTTTAAATAGGGATGATGATGAAAGTCGCAAATAGTTTTTATTGAATACGGCTATATATTAGACAAAGGCACTGTGTTCCACAGTAGCTAGACTTTTCAATAATTCCGTTAAAATTTTAGGTGAAAGTTTTAACAGAGACAAAATTTTAATGTTTTTACCAGATGCTGTCTGTAAATTGCCTACCCGAAAATTTTACCCGTTACTTGTTTGGCACACGGGATTACATCGAGTGGCCGAAACTATAAGATCATTACATCCCGATGCAGACAGAGATGATTGCTTGTGTCAAACTATTATTTTTAAAAGCGCTCTCGAGAGTCCAAATTTTTAGAGAATCGTGGACAATCGGGTATGGAATGGAGCTTCCTGCTTCCTATTAAAATAAAACTATTTTGAAAAAATCTTTCACAAAACTGCTAGAGGCAAACAAATCACTAATAGATATATAACTTATACTAAAAAACCAAAATGTATTTAACTAATGTTTTCTTACCTTAGGAGTTTCCACATACCAGAAGAAAATTACACTCAAACGACAATAAATGAATTTGTTTACCAGAAACTTTCTAAATTCATTGAAACGCACTGTCTACAGTCAGTACAACAGAGCAGTACACCTGTACACTGTGCCATTTGTATGGCGGGGAAAGTACTTAATTCCTTATTATTTCAATACATTTATATCCCAATATTTAAATTCCTATTTTTGATATTAATAATACTAAATTTATTAGGAGTGTTAATTTTAATATCGTTGCTAACTTCATATTAAAGCATCATGACGTGGCTTTAGTTTTCAGGATGTGTTATTTTGCCGAAGGGTCAAAAATGTCATTTTGTTGAGCTATTTGCGGAAAGCTTTACTTTTCTGCTTCTATTTGAAGAAATGTGCTGATGAAAGTCAACGAATGTTTTTGGAAGCTTATCGCGATTAAGCTCCATCGATTTCAACATGCGAGTACTGGTTTCGACGCTAAGGGAACGTCCAGGCCAGCCCGAAAAAGATTGAAGATGAGAAAGTGGAACTTTACTCGATGAAGACGCGAGTCAAATGAAAGAAGAACTTGCAGAATCATTAAATGTTGAACGATCAACGATTTCCAGACTTTTAAATATCATTGGTATGATTTACAAGCAAGGAATTTTGGGTGCCGTTCGAATTGAAATGTATCGTGAGGGGTGATGAAAAATTGATAGGCTACGGTAATCCGAAGCGCAAAAAATCATGGTGAGTTGCCTTTTCCCATTTTTGGAATAGAATTCTAAAATACATCTAATTTCTTCTTTAATTTAATTAATTTTTAACCCTTTACGCAGCTGCGGCGCTTGGATTGGGGGGTACCGGGTTCGGATCCCGACAGGGGCGGGATGCAAAAGGGATTTTTCATCATCTGATTACGATCGGTGATGAAGATGAACACATCTGTAACCCCCACCTACTATTCACATGCGATGCTATCATCCACATAATCCAGTGGCCTAACGCCAACCCACTGGATATGCATCAGGTAGTGGTGTTTTATCAGGGATACCTATATCTCACGTAAGGAAATCTCTAGGGATGCACAATAGGCCTCAATGGCCGCAGTGCTCTGGGCAAACGAACACCCACCCTTTAAAAAATAAAAATAACAAATTAAAAAACCTTTACGGTCGTATTAAATTTATACATATTTGTCGTGCTGGCCGGAATTAATTTTCATTCAACGAACAGTAATACATAATAAGCAAAAAATATGAAGAAAAAGCGAAATGCCTTATAATGTGCGTTGGAAATACATATTCTAAAATAATTTTCGGACGAAGTTCTGTCAAAATTTTAGTTTGCTTTGATGATCTATGAAATAGGCTGTACTATTCAAAACGCGACTCTATTTTTTTTAAAAAACAATAAAGCAACCTTTTGAAATTTATAAATAAATTTTTATTTTCCAAAATCATGTACTAAGGCCGTGCCCGAAAACCGTGTTAAATATTCACACGTATTAATTTTTGCCATAAAACACACTCATCCAAATTATTACAGTCGTTCCCTATGATACATTTTGACAGATCTATGTGAAATATTTTAGTAGTGAATGTGATTTGAATTTTTTATTACCCACAGCAACCATCAAGAGCAACAACGAACTTATTATTTTATATAATATTAATTAAAAAATATAATTTGATTATTCAGAATTTGATTATATTCAATTTATTAATTATTAATGTCAGAAATGATAAATTGATCAACCATACGATTCCTATAATCTTATACATGTAAATATCTATCTATACTGAATCGCTGTTATTTCATCGCTGGTTCTAACATTTTGAATATGTTCGTCCTCTTCAATTATGGGTATCATTTTCATGTTTAACTAAGGTCAAGCGGTACACGATCTCTTGTTTTTACCCAAAGATTGTGAAAAGTGCAAGATGCTACGATTTTAATCGATTTTTTATTTTTGCGTTTATTTAAAAAAATCAGTGGGGAAATTATCACGTAATAAGTTATTTATAGTACTAGTGAGCAAAACGAGATATTATCCATGAGGGATAAGTTTGTCCCACGAGGCGATAGCCGAGTGGGACATTATCCCGAGTGGATAATATCTCTTTGCTCACGAGTGCCATACAACGTTTTATCCACTTGTGTTGAAATAAGTTTCGTAAATTAGTAAGGAATAGTTCCATTTTGTGTTTTCACACTGGAGCATTGAATTTTGAAATACATTTTATCATAGTGACCGTTCTTTAAATTGTCATAGTGTACTTTAATTTAATAAATTTTTGGAATATAGTTTTTCATTCAATTTGACTACGAATAATTTTCCAATGACTACTCAACATTTTGTTATACCAAATATAACTCACGTTGCCCCTAGCAGCGTGGGTTATACAATAACAATGGGTTATTTTACATTTTCTTTATTTGAAATCAGCATAGTTATCGGGCTATTATATATCAAAAGTGGATAAAAATTATTATTGAATTCGGGCAGTAAAAATAAAAAATGTCTGCGAAGGGGAAAATTTCTCAAGTAAATGTCACAAATTAGTATTTATCACGGTATTATCACA
Source organism: Tipula vernalis (assembly GCA_958295665.1). NCBI lineage: Eukaryota > Metazoa > Arthropoda > Insecta > Diptera > Tipulidae > Tipula > Tipula vernalis. Next base: position 372,844,481 of record OY282559.1, read on the forward strand.
GTATTCGGGCACGGCCTAAGAGTAGTGTACTAATTACCGGTCTCCACTCGTCACGACGAAGAAAAATTAGCACGAGCTTGTGCCAATTATTGTTTATTGGGTAAAATTGGTATGAATACATAAACAAAGCTGTTTGTGCTCATGCGCATTACTCGTGACGAAGAGAACCAAAACATCACAATATCCATCTTTTTTGAAATTTTGTCACGACGAAGTGAGAGCAATTTGTATTTTACGCTCAATTATTTGTGCCACGCGAAAAAAATTTTTGTTTCTTCAAAATCATTAAAGAAATAATAATACATAATTGTAACAATAACAATAAACATAATTTATTGATAATGAAATGTTACTTTTGAATTATTTTAATTTAATAATGATTTTTGTAGCAAGGCTTGACTTGTACATAATTTTTAATTGTAATTTCAGTTGGAGAATTTTATTTGATTGCTATCGGTGGCAAAACGAGCGACATTCATATTATTAAAGGCTTAATACATTTCTTTCAGCTTAACATATTTGTCAGCAGCTTGAATTTAATTTATTTATACAAATAAAATAAAAAATCCTAAAGTAAAAACTACAAATATAAACGGGAAGACAAGTCTATATTTGGTTTGAATGAATATTTTATTAATCCAAAATGACACATGTAAATAGATTCCCATTTTATAAACAAAAACAGAGAAAATATAATTATTTGTTATGTTAGTACGAATACATAGTTGTAAGTATAATATACCAATTTTATCATGACGTCATGCCATTTTTTGTTCGTCGCGACGAATGGAGACCGGCCATAAGGATACAATATGTCCCACATTTTCATTAGTGATTTTTTGTAGCCTCCATATCTAAATGGAATTAATATCTCTGAGGAGAAGATCAGTCGTAATTTAACATACGGTCCTTCGAATAGCGATTTTCAATTCACTCACATCTCGTGGATTATCAACGTACACCAGATCTTTCAACACTAAATCTACCACGACCGGTCAAAATGACCGTTTTTAAAATTTCGATTAAAAGTTCCTATATATAACGTAATTGCACCGCCTTTAAACTTTACGACTTTTCCTGTAATAAACGTTAAATAAATTTTTCAATATTTCCTCTTTCTTTTATTATTTGTTTTCTAAGAAAAATGTGTAGCCTGCCTTACCTGCACAACCGGTCATTTGACCATTCATAGTAGGAATAGGTATTCATGAAGTGTCGGTAGGTGTAATATGTTAAATACTCCTTAGAAAAAAAAACATAGAGGTTTAAATCCGGTGAATATGGTGGCCATTGGAAACCTCCATTAAAACGGTCAGGAAAGCGATTCGAGATGACTTTATATTATCAAAAAAATCGTGTAGGTAATTAATAAAAACCACAGCTGCAGTATGCGAATGAGCACCATCCTGCTTAAACCATGTATCGTTAATTTAATTTTCTCCCATTCCTATTAGTACCATGCCTGTATATATGAAACCGGAATTTACCAATAAATGGCACCGCCTCTCAATGTACCTTTCGACAAACTGTATAAGTTTCATACAAACGCAGGTTTTTTACGTGTTAAAAATGTCGAGTTTTGTGCCTACATATTACGATTTGCGGACATCATTGATTTTTTGTTATCATTTGAAGAAAACTGCTGCAGAATCACATCGAATGCTTGTCGAAGCTTACGGTGAACATGCTCTTGGTAAATCACAATACAGTGAATTAATTGCAAGCATTTTTGAATGAGGGATGACGCTCAAACGCAAAAGCAACTCGCGGATCAATTGAATGTGTCACGAGAAGCCGTCTCCACACGTTTAAAAACCAAGGGAAAGATTCAGAAGTTGGGAAAATGGGTTCCGTATAAACTGAATAAAAGACAACGGGAAAATCGAAAAACCACTTGCGAAATGTTGCTCGCTAGATACAAAAGAAAGTGATTTCTCCATCGAATTGTGACTGGCGATGAAAAATGGATCTATTTTGAGAATCGAAAGCACAAAAAGTCTTGGGTTGATCCAGGACGGAAAACAATGCTCTGTATTTGGTGGGATCAGAAGAGTATGATTTATTTTGAGCTACTAAAACCTGGTGAAACTGTAAATACTAAACGCTACCAACAACAAATGATCAATTTGCATCGAGCTCTGCATGAAAAACGGCCAGAATATAATAAAAGGCAACACAAAGTGGTTTTGCTTCATGATAATGCACCATCACATAAAGCAAAATCGGTCAAGGAAACGTTGGAAGCACTTAATTGGAAAATACTTTCACATGCGGCTTACTCGCCAGACTTGGCTCCATCCAATTATCACTTATTTGCATCGATGTGAGGACGGGCTTGCTGAGGAGCACTTCACTTCCTACGAAAATGGCTCGATAACTGGTTTGACTCAAAAGAAGAACAGTTTTGTTTTTTGGCGTGGCATCCACGCATTGCCAGAAAGATGAGAAAAATATATAACTAATAATGAGCAATACTTTAAATGAAATACTTTTAACCATTATCATACGATGAACGTGTACTTTTTACTAAAAAATTCCGGTTTCATATTTACATACCTGATAAACACAAAAACTTGGAATTTTTTATGATCTCAGACTTCCGATTTTATTCTGTTTTGGTTTCGGTAAGAGAGAGCCGATCACGCACTCCTCTTTTATTCTCACGTTTTTTATGTGCACGTACACATTTTTTGTTTCAATTCAGTCGAGCTATTACGTGGATCGGTTTAGTGTTATTTTGTGCGTTAATTTGTTCGAACAAACTTGGATAGAATTGATTATTTGGCAAATATTCATCGTGAATTTACTGCAGAGGAAGAGCAGAAGCTTTCTGATTATTTTGAAAGAGATACCGACGATGATGGGGAAACGGTGATTGAACCGAATGGTGGGTGAGATCATCCTACAGCTGTTTTGTTATCTGTTGATGTAGTCAATTCTAGAGATCACAATTCTGATAAAGACGTTGATTCAAATTATGTAAATGGTATACCGCTTCAAGACATTCATTTTGTAAAACTCGTTCAAGATATGGAAAATATTAGTGGTAGGCACGGATCAAGGCAAAACGCGGCAAAACCATTTGATGGGCGTTGCCTCGCGAGAAGATACAAATGTAGATGAAATGTAAGCGTTTATCAGCATATTGCTTTTCGCTGACGCGGAGAAATGAATTTTAGTGGGAGCTTGCCATTTATTCCACAAGTCTCGTATGCCATTTTATAGAGGAGTGATGTCATTGGAGAGATTTGAGCAAATTAATCTGTTTTTGTGTTTCGACAATTCAAGAACTCGTGTGGATCGATTGCGAGAAGATAAGTTGGCCCTGAATTTAAATTTGTTTTTCGTTCCATCCAAAGACGATCGATGAGCATTTGGTGACTTCCAGAAACAGATGCAGCTTTTACGAATACGTATCACCCAAGTGAGGAAAGTATGGAATTAAATTACTTTGGCTTGTAGATGCGAAAATAAATTATACTTTATTAGCAGAAATTTATTTGGGTACCCAATCAAACAATGATAGATCCTCTAGAATGGCACATGCCTTAGTAATGTGCCCTGCTCTGCGCTATTTAGATATTCGCACGAATATTACCATAGCTAAAGGTTTCCATTGGCAAACAATTCGTCACACGTATAACACTATTTGGTACACTTTGATCAAATAAACGTGGAATACCTTGACTGTTCGCATCGATCGAAGCAGCTAAAAAAAGAGGCCCGTTTGCTTCAGTTTTCGGCTTCTCGGTGAGGTATCGCTTGTGACCTTTACTACCGATTAAAAAATAAATTCTAATGTCAACTGCAAATGCAACCGAGAAGATAAATGAAGGAACAAAAAAAAAAACAATTACCATCCATGACTACAACAAACACAAAGGCTGTGTGACACATTCGACAAAATGGTGCGTGGCTGTACCTGCAAAAGAAAAAATAACCGATGGCTAATTGCCACATTTTATAATACAAATTCGAGAACAATAACAAATTCGAGGAAAGAGAAAAAAGTTTAAAAGAATTGGCGCTGGAATTGTTCAGAAACATCTAGACAACCAGAGCAAATTCCACTGAAGCCGTCCGCGAAAACTGCTATGAACTTGATGGGCTACAAATTTCAATCCGTCCCTAAGCAACCGTTACCACAAATGCAGGAAAACAATCCTTCGAGCAGATGTGAGCAATGTGAAAGATACCGGTCAAAGGTCCGAGATACGAAAACAACTGCCGTCTGTGATTTATGACTCAGGTCACCGTGCGGCAAACACTAAGGAGCCTGATTCCGACGAAGAATTTTCTGAGGCTGATAACGCTCAAATAATACCAGGTCCACCCACACCAGACCCACCAACACCTGATCCATTCACATCAGGTCATATCCCCATCTGGTTCACCATTGGCCAAATGAGCTTGCGCAGCTGCACGCTCATTTATCTGATATATAATAAAACAATAAAGAAATTCCTCCAATCAATGTATTTTCTTAATACTAGGGAATTTAGCTCTCGAACACGGGGTTAAGCTGGTAGAAGGGCACACGATTCTAAGGCTAAATGGGTATTTTAGGCTAGAAATTTGACCAAACCGACCGATTATCGTTTCATTTTTTAAGCAAATCTGAATTTGAACTTTGGGGTTTTTTTTAAGAATTTGACGAAAGAGTAAAGAAAACAGAAAATTGATAAATATTCACATTCACAAATATCGGAAAATGATAGAGGGATTACACAATAGAATTAATTAAAAATCGGATGATCCCATTAACAAAAAACAAACAAAGTCACATACCAATTTATCTAGCAATATCATTAATAGTAATTCCAGTAAAACGACTGACTTTGATCGTTCCATTCGATATAATGTATTAAATTTTGTTGATGAATTGATGATATGACCACTCTTTGAATAGAGTAAACCATTTAAATTGTGGGTAACCCATCTAAAATACCTCAAAAATTACGCTTTGTAGAACCAAATATTTCAGGAAAGTGTTTCGGGCTAAACTTGATTAAATCATTTTTGATGTCCTTGAAAATACATGTCATTTGAGATTTGACCTCATTTTTCAATAAAAACCTATATTTCTTAATTGCATTGTAAATTACGCAAAAAGCAAGCAACTTCTATGGGAAACACATATTTACAAACGATCTATTTTCCGAGATAAAACAACGCAATTCGTGGTGTTAAATTGTGACCGAATTATTTACCAAAAGTATGTATTGAACTTCATTGACCAATAATTTGAAATAATTAAAGGTATTAGAAAAAAAGTGAAATGATTTTGGTTTATGGTGAATCCACAAGAAAAATTAATTAGGCTATTGATTTAACCCATTGACAAGTATCTTAAAATTCAAGGTCAATATTGAATATTTATTAAACTTAGGCTGAAGTCGTGACTTCGTGAGGAAACTTCTTGTAGACTTTGTCGTATACTATTTGGGGAAGTTACGGAAAAAATGACAACGGCATTTCAAAATTTGAACATAAATCCATTATGGATTGCGATATTTATTCTAATAAGAGCGGCAACGCAATTTAAACGAGAAAATAAAATTTACGAAACTTAATATTTAAATATTGTTGGTATGACCTTGACAGGTAGTTTCAAGGTCATTAAAAATAATTTAATCGTGTTTCGCCCTTGAACCCAAGTAACTATTTCTTGCAATTAAATTTATGAAATATGTAACAAATTTGATAAAGTTATGATGCCAATCTAAATTAATTAAATATTTTAGAATTTGGAATACATTTATGAAATATCTAAAATATTTGCAATCATTCAAAATCGTATCGAACACTTTATAAAATGTGTCGCCCCATCATAATATTTACATTCACTTTAAGCAAAATGTGGCAACGAAATTCGATAATGTTGTATATAAATCGGTATAATTTAAATATAAACAAAATACAAATGAGTCACACATTGTGCTGAAAAGCACCTTAAACATTTTTAATCAAATTGGATTAGGCTTATGCTACTGTATAAACATTTACGTATTTACAAGTACTAAAATCGATTTATTGAAAAACTAAAACCTGTCACAGCAAAAAAAACACAACATACAGTAATTAATCACACATCAAGCCAAGTTGATATCGCATAATACCCACCTTCTTTCTTATCTTATCTCCGTATAAATTTGTTATCTTTAAGATAATTCCGGCAAAATAAAAAAAATCAGTCCCTATACATTTTCATTTTATTTATTAATCACAAAGTTTCGGTTCATTGAAAAAGTGATTCTTTTTCATTTTAGATCTAAAAAAAAAAAATAATAATAAAAAAGTTGAGTTGTGTGTCGCCATTCTGAAATATTTATCGAATTTTGAATACCTACAAAAGTTACGTACAAGTTTTGCATAACTCAAAAACTTTTTTTCACTTGTTTACCATTGGTAGTTTCAATTTCAATTTGTGTGCTTAAAAAACTAAATAATTTATTCAGTAAGAGAAAAGTTTGAATTTAAATAAGCTGGCAAAAATAAAAAGGTGTTTCGTTTTCATTATGCAATGAAAATTTAATAATTTTGATATCTGTGTGCTTAAGTGTAAAAATAAATAAATAAAATAAAAATTGGAAATGGCTACCAATACAACCGACAAAGAATATTATCAACTGGTAAGTACCTTAATAATGTGCAATACCACATAACAAATATCTGATAATATCCATTATTAATATAGCAACAAAGTATGACAAAGGCTTTGATGGGCATTGAAATGCCCTTAAAAGTGAAACATGCCAGGGCTGCAATTATCGGAACATATCATCATCAAGGTTCAGCCAACTTTTGGGCGCTTGCATTAAGGCAACCTATTTTGGTAAGTTAGTATCATACAAAATTTTGCTTATCGATCTAAGATTATAAATGATAAGATATTGATTTTAATAAACTAAATTTTATAGGATAATCGAATATCTGCATGGAAATTTTGCCACCTACTACATAAAATCCTTCGTGAAGGTCATTCTTTATGCTGCCAAGATTCACAGCGCAATATTAAATATTTATCAGATCTAGGAAAATTATGGAGCCATCTAACAGATGGCTATGGAATTTGTATATTACAGTACACGAAATTACTCATAACAAAAATCGAGTTTCATATACGAAATCCAAGATTTCCGGGAACTTTAAAAATGTCACGCACGGAAATAGAAAAAATCGGCGGCGGTGATATAGATTCTATGTAAGTCGATATGTTATAATTATCGCGTGTTTAAATAAATATTCATTAATTTTATTGCGTATCTAGATTTCAGTTAACAATCGAAATATTTGATTATTTAGACGCCCTCATAGGATTACAAGCAACCGTATTCAATTCATTGAAACAACATCATGTAAACTCTATGACATTAGCGGGACAGTGTCGCGTCGCCGCACTAATACCATGTATCGAAGACGCTAATCCATTATACGATTTTTCAATACGTTTTATGTTTAAATTGCATGTACATTTACCACATGACATGTTGGATGGACATCGAAAGCGGTTTAACGCAATTTTCCTTCAACTAAGATCATTCTATGAACAATCGACAAATCTTCAATATTTTGTTAATTTAGTCACCGTACCAAAACTACCGAGCCAATTACCAAACTTTTCAAGTAATAGTGAAATAAATGAATATCAACCACCAACTGTTGTAATACCAGAAGAAAATGTTATCGAAACGGTCAGAGAAGAGGCAATTACGAAGGAAGTTAAAACGGAAAACTTTATGCTAATCGATGCCACAACTGAGCAGGAGGAACCTAAATCACAACCATCGGATTATTTTGAACAATTGATACGCGAGCGAGATGATTTAATTCAACACCTACAAAACGAATCGTCCACAATGCGATCAACAACCGAATTTAACAGGCAGCAGTATGAACAAAATTTTATAAAATTGAATGATGAATTAATTGTGTTAAAGAATGAAATTCACAGCAAGGATAATACATTGCAAACGATTCAACACGAAAAACAACTCCTAGAACAAAGTATGTATTAGTTCGATACCCTAATAGACTATAGAGAGTACAACAAAATTTTCGTTAATTTTTCAGAAATTCAAAACCATGATTCGGAAAAATCAAAAACGGAAGAAAAGTTTGCCAAATTGATGCCATTATATACGCAAACAAGGGCAGATCATATAAATTTATTGCGACAGAATCAAGAAACCAATAAGGCATTGTATGAAATGAAAAAGTCATTTGAAAGACTCGAGAACAATAAAGCTAGTGTTGAAAATGAATTAACAGAACTCAAAGGAAAGTACGAAGCAACACAGGAAATGCTGCAGACAATGGAATCGGAGAAAAAAGAATTTAACGATGGTAAGTGCATTGTTACATACATTTTCCATTATTCACTAAACATATAAAACCGATTTCTAGTTCTAGTCGAACAAGTACAAAATCTCGAAGAGAGGAACAAGGACCTAATAATCAAGCTCCAAAAATTAGATTCTACAAATCAAGAACTCGTCGAAACCAACCAAAAACTTTCATCGACAACAGCTGATTCGTCTAACAAATACAGTGCCATCATAATCAATTTGGACGAAACGAAACGTGAAACCGATCACCTGAAGCAAAAAATGAATGATCTAACGTCAACAAAAGTTAATCTTGAACAACAATACAATGAGGCAATAACAGAATTAAATTCAAAATCAACAGAAATTGGGGACCTTATAAAAACGAATGAAACACTTGGAGAAGAAAAACAACAATTGAAATTGGAAATTGATGGATTAAAAGTGGCAACAACCAAATTGAATGCACATTGTGACGAGTTGCGGACCCAAATAGATGAATTAAAAAATTACAATACCACTTTAGAGGATAGCATTCAAGCGGAAAAACGAAAATTGGCGGAAATTGAGACAAATATGTCACAAGAAATTCACGAAATAATTACACAGAAGCAGGAGTTCGTTAAAGAATTGGAAAATACTAAATTACTTTTGGTGACAAAAACATCTGATTATGTGCAGTTGGAGCAACACCTAGCCAAGTTCAAAGAAGAAAATACGACTCGAATCAGTGAATTAGAAAATGAGTTGATGACAAGTGTATCGGATCACCAAAAGTTGGAAAAGACTTACAACGAAGTATTGGTGGAAAAATCAAAATTGGCATCAGAGATTGAAACGCTTAAATCGACTACAGATGAATTACAAAGCAACAAGCTTGACTTGGAGCAAAAACTAGAAGTGTTGGAGTTATGCAAGTCAAATCTAACCGAAGAAATTACGTCAGGAAAATCAAAACTAGCAGAAGCTGAGAGTAAATTAAATCACGATATTGAACAAATCACAGAAGAAAAATCAAAATTAGAATTACAATTAGGTGAGCTAAATGACCAACTCGAAACGAAATGTAATCAATATACTAGCCTAGAGGACGAGCATACCACATTCAAAGATCTCTGCACAATACAAATTGCCGATATCGAATCACAACTCAATGAAAAAATGAAAAAATATGATCAACTTAGTAACGATCACGAACGAGTGGTATCGGAAAAAAACGAAATCGAAAATGAACTACAAGACCTGCTTCTCCAGCAAAAAGAACAATCAAATAAGATAACCGTGTTAAATACGGAAATACTCGAATCAAAAATCCATGGCGAAACAGCACTAGACGCACTACTAAAAGTATGTATCAAATCATCTGAAAATTTAACGGACCGGACAATATTCGATTCGGATACAACAAAATCAATTGGCACGATCACCTATTTTATGGTGATCACCGAAGAGCTAAAAGATATTCTCGCCAAATTAAATATTGTATACGAAAAATATTTATCCAACAACACAAATGTTGAAGGTTTAGTACGCCGATTAATATTGTCCGGACATTTATTTAGCGTTATGCACCTAATAGGTATAATTGTTTCCAATAACACGTCCGACATTGAAAAATCCGAACACAATATTGGATTAATGAAATCATTTTGTCGCAATGTTTTAACTCTCTATCAATTAGTTTTAAATAAATCATCTCGTGAAGAGGTTGGCACAAAAATCGATGAGCTACAAAATGAACTGCAAGAAATTGTAAGACGTATTAATGAATCAGCGAATCGAGCATGCGAATCAGAACAGTTAAGTGATTTGATTGAATCCGAATTAAATACAATGGACAAATCAATTGAAGCAGCGGCCAAATTAATCGAGGATATGATGGAGGCATCGAAAAAATCAGATTCCGGAATTAAACTCGAGGTGAACGAGAAAATTTTGGATAGCTGTACGGATTTGATTAAAGCGATTGCCTTGTTGGTAAAAAAATCGCGTGCTGTTCAAGCCGAAATTGTAACAGTAGGAAAAGGTTCATCATCTGCTAAAGAATTTTATAAGCGAAATCATCAGTGGACTGAAGGTATGATTTCGGCGGCAAAGAATGTGGCCCAGGGAGCTAAATTTTTAGTGTACGTATATATTTACTAAAATATTATAATGTTAATACATATTTAAATTATCTCAATTTATATATAAAGGGACGCCGCAAATAAAGCCGTTTCCGGTGAGGCCAAGCAACAACTCCAATTAGTGGTGGCAGCCCAAGAAATTGCCGCTTCAACTGCGCAACTAGTTGTCGCAAGTCGTGTTAAAGCACCGCATGGCAGTCAAAGTTTGAATGCTCTCAATGATGCATCGAAAAAGGTAACTCAAGCGACGGGTGGTGTAGTCGCCGTGGCAAAAGATAGTAATAAAAAACTAGAAGAACAAGATGATTTTGTATTCGCCACATTGTCTGTCCACCAGGCAAAAACTCTTGAAATCGAAATGCAAGTTAGCATTTTAGCATTAGAACAAAGCCTACAGGTGGAACGACAAAAATTATCGGCACTTAGGAAAAAAAATTATGCTGCTATTGAATAATTTTAAATTATAGTCATTGTTAATATTATTTGTGTATAAATATGCAAGATAGTTAGAATTTTTATTTTATTTTATTGTACACACTATAAATATTTTATTATTGTACAGCTCTACATACATTACATACAAACATAAAAAATAAAAATTTCATTTTAATAATCGTTTGAATTGTGTTATTCATATATGAAGAGACGGATCTTGTGTTCATATCGCTGTTGAATTCCCTGAGGGAAACTTTACACAAAATGCAAAATATAACACACGAGAATATTTAAAAATAATAATTTGTAATACTAAATTTACTGTTTTATATAATGAAGTTGTATATAACTTACCGGTGGAATCAGCAATCCCACAGTATACCATACTCTGAAAATAAATAAAGACAATAAATAAATTTTAAAGCAAATGGACTAAATTAAAATTTTATTTAACATAAAAATAAAATATAAAGGGCTGAAATCACATGAGGTGGTCAGAACTTCGGTCTTGATTAATTCAACTCGCACATTAATCCCGAAATGAATCTCTTAAGTCAATCTTCAGCTCAGCCTTCAATTCAATATATAAATCAACCTCTCTAAACCCTCAAACCAATAATCAAATCAAGTCCAAATCAATTTTCAAATTATCCCTTAACCTAACTCCAAATCAACTATTAAATAATTCCCCAACCGAACAACTCATTTAACCCCATGCAGGCTAACTAAACCCTAACTCAACTTCAACTCAACTTAGCTCGAACCAAATCTCAACACTCTGCTCAACTCATATCACCATACCAACCTACAATTATACCATCATACAATCACCATCATACCATCATACCATCATCATCATCATACCACCATCACCATTACCATCACCATTACACAATTCTTATATATGTACAAACCATCATACCATTATACCATCATAACATCATATCTTCATACCATCATATCGTCATCAAAAATCGACTCAATTTTTGAAGTTTTAGAAATTCCTCTGTAGTAACTTTAGACCTGATTATTATCTCTCAAGGAGGAGATGAATGTTTGAGATATTAACATTGACCTTTCTTAAGTCTTAAACAATATTTGTGTAAAGTTTGGTTCAAATCGTTTAATGTGTGTGCGCTTGTTTAGAATATCACACATATATACTGTACATATACATAAACACTCATTTTCAAATACAGTGAAACCTCATTTCAACAGAAACTCAATTTAGCAGAATCCTCACTCACTTCAACGGACAAACTTTTAAGTCCCATACAACTTGAGTTTTCCAGAAATGGAATTCTAAATTGATTTTTAGATCTAAAACTCAGTTTAGAACCAAATTTACATCGCACATGTCAAATTTCATCATATCGGTTAAGAAATAGCCAAGTTCTATCTTACTTTGCCACATTCTAGAACTATATCCAAAAATCACTTTAGAATCCCATTTCCATGGCAGATGTCAAATTTCACTCAAATTCGTTAAGAAATGGTCAAGTTCCGTCCTAATTGGGCATATTCCAGAAAATCATTTAAGAATTATTTTAGAATACCATTTACCAAGCACATGTCAATTTTTATCATAATCGGTTAAGGAACAGCCAGGTTCCATCTTACCTAGCCATATTCCAGAGCTTCCTCTAAAAATCATTTGAATATCCCATTTCCATTGGAAATGCTGGATTTCATCAAAATCGGATAAGATATAGAATCCCAATAAAATTTTTATAAAAAAAAATCACAAAACCTCAGTTTAACGGACAACGTTTTTGGTCCCGTCGATTTCCGCTGTAGTGAGGTTTCCCTATATATATATAGATTGCTGAACTACTCACTAAACCCTAATCAAACCCCAACTAAACCGCAACTCAACCCTAATTCAACTCACAAACGGAACCCAACTTAACCCTCAACTAAACCGAACCTTTTACGCCAAACTCACTCCTCAAACCAGCATATATAAAAAATTGGTCAACAACTCACTATATAATATACAGCCCCAACTCAACTGCAACTCATCTTTAACTCAACCCGCAAATTGATCCCTAACTTAACCTTCAAACCAACCCCAAATTCAATGCCCAATTCAATATTCAAACCAGTATATATAAAAAATTCGTAAATATTTGTAAATCCAACCACAACTCAACTCCAGCTCAACTTCAACTCAACCCGCAAATTGACCCCTAACTTAACCTTCAACTCAACCCCAAACTCAATACCCAACTCAATATTCAAACCAGCATATATAAAAAATTGGTAAATATTTCAATAACCAGATATTTTGGGTCAATTCGTATGGCAGGTACTCGACCCTCTTGACGTACAAGTTCCAAAAGCTTTTCAAATCTCGGGCTTGACCACAGAAACAGATTGGCGAAAAAAAATTCTAAATCGAACAAAGCCATTCTTGAGATACCATGGGTACAGACATACAGACATCCAGACATACAGACATCCAGACATCCAGACTACCAGACAGAGGGACGGACATTTTTTTTTGCTTTTTTAGACTCAGGGACTTTCAAAACGTCAAGAAAATGATTTTGGATCAACCAAATTTTTGATCATTTTTGACAGGGTTTCAATACTATGGTCTAAAAAAGACCGAAGTAAAACTATAAATATATTAATCTACAATATCAACAAATATTTGAGTCATATTCTCATAAATGATGAGTAATGTCCTATGTATCTTAAAGCAATGACGAATTTCGTAGAACTACTCCTGTAATAACCTCGCAGTTTTGATTATATACTAGCTGAAATATCCGACATTGCTCGGCTCTACAATTTTTGTAAACTTAAATCCACGGCAATGACCTGTATAAGAGGTAACCATAGATTAAATAATTTTTCCCGAAAGCCCTATGTTTAAGGGTTAGTTTTGTGACGGGATTTCCGGTGATTGAATTTAATTTAGATTTTTATTCCACGTAAATTATCAAGGGGAATGAGTTCAAAAACGGTCTTTCATGGCTGGGATTCAGCATCTTTAACTTTTCTAGGTTACTGTTACACAAGGCACCAAAATCATCACGATTTTACGATCATTGTTCATTACAACACAACTTTCCTAATTACCGCTAATCCGGTAAAATCAATCGGGTAAATTTTTTTAGTACAAGAAGAAGCTGAGTTTAACTATTCAGGAATTATTTCTAAAAATTTCAAAAGTTGTACGAATTTAAAGAATTGTACAAGTATTTCAACCAATCGAAGAAACTTGAAATAAAGTGTTTCCAAGAAGTTTGAGGTTTTAAGAAATTTAAGAATTAAAAAAGGTCCAATGATTTAAAAATTTCATAAATTTTATGAATTTCTATAAATCTATAAAATTTTCAGAATGTCAGAGAGACCTAGACAAAATCATGAAAATAAAAATTTTAACATTTGAGGAAATTTGCAAATTTAAAAATTACAATAATTTGACGAATTTAAACATTGAAACCTTGAAAATTCTTATAATTCAAAATGCCTTCTCAAATTTTTTGAAATTCTTAAATTTTGTTAGATTCCTTCCTTGGTATTATTTTATTCCAATTTTTGCAGATGTAGAATAATTCTATTCCACTTCTACTTACAGTGCTTACCACCAGAATAGACATATCGATCATTTTAATTTTTAATGGTTAACATTCCAGCGTCAGATGCAACAAAAATAATTAAAGAACTCAGCAACGCCTCATCTGAGGAGGTCAACAACAACGGCATAACTAAATACGAGGCATCAACAAGCGAATTTAGGCACAATCAATTACTCGAGGTGTCAAAGGTTTAGTCAAGCCTTAAATTCTGCGAATTGCCAAAATTCAGGCAACAGTTGAAGCAACAAGACATCCAAATGAGAAGTTTATATCGAGAAATCCGATTCAAAGACATAATCACAAATCATGGATCTTTATGACAAAATATGCATGGAAACTTCCGAAGAATAGGAAGCTAATTCAAAGTATTTCGTATATCAGCACTACCTACGAAAAATATAAGCAACAAATACGAAAAAATTGCAATACAATTAACAACATTGTTAGAAGGAAAACAAGCAGGCAAACCAAAACCATTGGAAATTCGTCTACCACCTGTAGAAATCTCACATTTTCACGTGAACTACATAAAGTGGGTAGGTGTCTCAGACACGTTCAAACGGTTAATTCATGACAATAATCGGCTTACCAAAACGCATTATTATTATTATTATGGCTGGGCCATGCGGGCGTTAGTCACCTAGCACTGCGACCTACAAAGTTCTTTTGTCCTTTGAACCCTACTTAGTTAACCGTCCGGTCGATAATTTGGCTCCTATAATGAACCTGATAAGATCTCCGAACGATAGCAGCATCACTTCGTCTGGGCTCAATATTCTCCCACCTAAGTCATGCAGTCGTTGATGTAATATGGTTGTACATTGGCACAGAATATGTTCCGCTGATTCCACTTCCATGTCATGGAAGCGGCATCCACCTGTAACACTTAAACCCATGTTCTGAAGGTGGTATCTTAAGGAAAAATGACATGTGGGGAAGCCTGTTAGTAGCCCCAACTCAGGTTTCCTGAGTACGAGGAGTTCTTTTACTCTAGTTAACGAAGGTTATATAAATCTCTCCGCCAGTCGTAGAACTGGAATTCTGCGCCAGTTGGAGAACTTTTTCCCATTGGTGGGTAGAAAGATAACCCCTTGTGAGCCCGCAGAAGGGCTCTAGCCGGATAAATGGAGAGCCGCAGCCTCATTCCTCTACCGAGGCTGAACCTTATTCAGTAAAGTTTCCACTCCTTTCTCCTCAGTTGTAGGCCACCATACTACCGATGTATACTAACTTAAAAGTCACATAGAAGGGTCATCGATCAGGAAAATCGAGTCATTTAGAACACACTAGAGACAACTACGATATAGCTTGGGAGATTTTAGAAAACCGCTTCAACCACAGGAGATTACTCATATCTAACCTGCTGAACACTTTGTTGAATCAGCATGCTAGGAATACGAATCTGCTGTAAAGCTTTAAAGAAAACCCAACAGAATTTCAAGAAAATCATTTCCAATCTTTGGAAGCAATCGGTAGCAAGAAATCAATACCAACCTTGTTAGGTTGGTAAAGTTTTAACCACAACCGCTAAAACACACTTTCGTAGCTGCCACACAACCAAGTAATATTTGCGTATAATGTCAGAAAAACCACTGAACCGATTCATGTCCATGTTTCAAAGACCTGAGTATTTCTGTGGGAAATCTGATGTCATGCAGACATCATATTTTGCTTTACGTGAACAGTATTGCGAAGCTGAACATATCAAAAATCGAAAAGAATTGTGGCCCAGTACTTTTACCAACAGCCCTAGTAAAAGTACAGAATATTTACGTTGACTTCAACACATTACCGGCACTAATCGATCCAGGCTCACAACCTACTTTCGTCACAGAGCAAGCAGAACAACAACCAGGCCTGCTGATTTTAACTGAAGTTTCCGGAATTTCAGCAACAAAAGGATGATCACAATAACAGATGGCATAATAAACATAAGTCCAAGATTTCCATCGATCTTCGAGATACAAGCTAATGCTTCAGTTCTAAGAAATATCACTAAACCAATAAACCAACTACAAAAGGAAGTAATCCTATCCGACCCTACTTTCGATTCTCCCGGACCTATTGATCTTTTAATAGGTACTGACATATGGAAAAATGATGTTAGAAGGCTTAAAAAGGGATCCGCGTTATAAGTGCATAGCGAAAAGATCAGAGTTAGGATAGATCATATCTGGTCGTCTAAATCCAAACAGCAGCATCCCAATTATTCGGTTAAACAGCCACGTCACATTAGCGGACAAACAAAAGCAATTAGAATACTTTTGTGAACAGTATAATGAATCAACATATAAGCGGTTAAAAAATGGACGATATTAAGTTCGAACACCACTCGAAAAAAGATTCTAGAAGGGCGAAAATTTTAAGAATCAATATCAAAAATACATGAACGAATCGAATGATCCAGCTAAACCATAAGGAACTCATTAAAGATGATTGTATAACAGATGCTTCTCGTATTTACTACATGCCACATTATTCTGTCATTGTGGAAGATAGCACAACTACGAGATTGAGGGTAGTGTTTGATGCTTCCTGCGAAACAACCACAGGTATATCACTAAATAAAATGACGCATGAAGACCCAATCTTAAGCAAGATAACTAAATGGCAGTATTGATGAGCTAAAAACAACATCGTTCTGATTGCATCGGACATTGAGAAAATATTCAGACAGAATCCTCTCTGCTGCACCTATGGAACAGCTTCTGCAACTTATTTGGCTACAAAAACCTTGCAACAAAAATTACTACAGAAATTACTAAACCTTCTTTCCTGTGGAGTTTTCAACCTCAGAAAATGGTCCAGCAATGTAAAGGCGATATTAGAAGAACTTTCAGGAAACCTGAGAGAGACTGGACTTCATACAATAGAATTTAATGATACAGTAAAAACACTTGGACTCCTCTGGAATTCTTCAACATATACTTTTCAATTTAAAGTTTCTTTGCCAGAAGCTAAAACAACAATATCCAAACGAACAGTCTTATCAGGGGCCTCAAAGATTTTCGATCTGCTAGGATGGTTAGCATCAGTGGCGATCCAGGCGAAAATTCTTCTTCAAGATTTATGGGCTTCTGGTGTAGGATGGGATGAATAACTCAACATAAACCTTGCGAACAGATGGTTAAACTATAAAATGAAATTACCACCGTTAGAGGAAATTAGAATTCACCGTTGTACAAGTTACTGCGGTGCTAAAATTGCATTACAAGATTTCTGTGAGGCCTCTTATCAAGCGTATACTGCAGTGGCATACAGCAGAATATACAAATAATTACATTAAATGGCGCTGAAACAAGGGTTGCACAAGATTAGAGTTGAATGCCGCATTGCTACTTTCTAAATTGCTCAAACATCATTAAAATTTTATGGCTAACAGAATAACAGAGATAAAATCCAACACCGATCTTTCCAATTGCATCTTGACTTGATTAAACCAAGTTCAATTATTAACCCACATAATTTGGTGGGAAGGGCCAACATAGCTAAAGGGTCCGAGCTATCCAATAACAAAAATTGAGGTGAAGAAATGAAACAAGCAGGCAGCTTGAACGAAAATCAATAAGAACATTTATAACAACAGTAAAAAACCCAGTAATTGAATTCGATCGATTCTCGTCATTACAACGGCTTGTACACATTGCATGGTTACGATCTATATCTAATGCAAAATCAAAAACTAAAAACATCTCATGGCATTACACTAGTTAATGGGTATAAGTTATCAAAAGGACGAGTAACACCAGCACCACCGTTCACAAATAGTGGGGTGGGCTATGCAGGCCCAATTAGCATAATATTATGGAAAGCCCGCTTTAATAAAACAACAAACATTGGCTACATTGACATATTAATATGTCTAGCCACGAAGGCAATCCAACTCGAACTTGTGATTCCTTTTTAGCTGCACACCGATGGTTCATATTAAGAAGAGGAATTTGTCTGAAAATATTCAGTGATTGCGGCACAAACTTCATTGGGGCAGGCAAAGCAACGGGAGGCGATAATTAAGGCTGAAACAGCACAGATGGGAACTGAGAGGCATTTTCTACCCCCGGACAGTCCTCACTTTGGAGGAGTATGGGAAGCCGGAGTCAAATCAACAAAACAACACCTCCGCAAAATAATTGGAACACATACATTAAGCTTATACCATCATACTTCTATGAATCTGGCCTCATGTACAATGGAATAAGGCAACACAAACTTCGGTAAGATAGACCTCGCTGATTTAATACATAGAAAGTCTTTCGACGATTTCAAGAAACTCATATCATCAACCAGCCTTCTCACACTCTATCATGTGCGGCTTCCAGTCATTCTACATACGGAATAGAGATATTCGTATCTCGTGTCAAGTTCCTGAGCGACCAATTGATTTCTACTCAATAGCACTTTTTAGATGGTCGAGAAGCCGCAGTCATCGTAGTTAGGGTTAAAAATGCATTATCTACTTAAATGGGAGACGGTTTACGATCGTCACGTATCATCGCCCTTTGATTAAATTATTTAGTCCCAAAAATATGTACCTAACATGACATCAGTTCAAATGTTTTGAAATCGAGTTTTCCTGAAAGCTTCCTGATCCAAACTAATATACAGCACAAATACGTTTATTTATATTTCCATTTTAGAATACACTCATAATGCTCCAGTATTTGTTTTAGTTATTTACGAAAGGTATAGTTTAATAGAATACCAAAAAGAATATAGGGAGAAAGAAACGATTTTTTTTAAATATCAAGTATGCAATGCACAGTGTATTCGTAAAATAAAATAAAAATGAATAATGTATTCCCTATACATACAATGTATTTGCTATAATAACGAGAGTATTCGCTTTATAACATAGAATACTCGATAGAAAAAAATGTCGACGATGCAGGTGATGGCGGCTGAACCTTGTATGGGGTCAAAAACCTAGAATATCTTAAATTACTTCAACAGCACAGTGAGCTCAGGTGGAAAACGGCTGGATTTAGAGTGTTAGATAAAAAACGCCTTTTGTAATTCATAAAAATTTAATCAACAAAATTAAGTTTTAATATTAAGTTTGGTAACCTTTGTAATTTTTAATTTCAGTCATATTACAAATATGTAGTTACTAAACAAATAGATCTACATATTCAATTTTATTCTGTGTTTGTATTAATCCTCAATTTGTTCGTATCGAGAAATTTCGTCAATATGACTAAGGTTACGATTTACTACCATTAAATCGTTTACTATATGTGGATTTAGCTGCGATCGTTTTTCGGTTATCAAGTTTCTTGCTCCAGAGAAAGCTCGTTCAGATGGTGCACTACTTACTTGCTGGTATTGCAAATATTCTTATGCTAAGGTTCCCTAACAATGGGAATTGTAGCTTGTTTACCTCCCACCAACTTAAAACATCGAATTCGTTAGATAATGGTACGCTTAAGTTTTCATAAACCATAATTTCGTTCTCAACGCGATCAAACATTGTTGTAACTGGTTGATTTACGAAACTTCCAAAAAGGTCTGATAGATCTGAAGATACTGTGGGCGTTTCGTTTATTAGATTTTCTATTGCAGAAATGTTTATAAGCTGATTGCGTTTTTCTTTAATCTCTATTCTTTTTGGTAGATTGAAATTATTTAATTTATTTGTTGGTGGAAATAAAAATGTAGCTACTTCGTCTAAGTATGAAATATTTTTTATCCAGACATCTTTGATGTACTGAGTTACCTTTAGTTTCAAATCACGTAGAATTTCCGAATCTTGGTCTTTAATGGAACAGCATTTCTTTAAAAATTCAATACTTGGTATAACAAAATGTAATGTTGGATAAGATGACCCTTCTATTTTTGTTGAGATTTTTTCAAAATGGTTTAAGAAACTGACAATTTCCTTGATTGTATTGTAGTTTGCATTAATAAAAGTAATTCTGTTTATTTCACTTTTCTGTTGCAAAATATTATTAATTTCAGTAAAATTCTTCAAGATGGATTCTAACATATAGTACACCGTATTCCATCTGGTTGTACAAAGACTTTTTAAATTTGTTTTTAATTGATGATTAATACTTGCCTTTTTACCAAATTTTTACGTTCTTCTATAATTTTTTGAATTGCAGCGACATCTTTAAATGATTTTTCTAAAACGTTATGTAACAAGTGATTGGAACAACAAATATGGTTATAATTTTCGAACGCCTTAATCATATTGCTTCCTCTGTCAGTAACCACCGTATCCTTTTCTGATAAAGTCAACTGATATTCCGCAAGAATTGCTATAGGGGAAGGAGGGGTAAGATAGCGAATCGGATAAGATGACGAATCGTTAATTTCTTGAAATTTCCCGTAGGTAGCACTATTTCATTCTTTTACATAGTATTGCGCATGCGTTCCATACGTTATAAAATAAAAATCCCCGAGAACAGACATTTTTTAGTTGTGATAAATCATTCTAGGTGTTTACGTGCAAATTGGTTGTGAAACAAAAGGATAAGAAAATATAAAAACATTTAAATCGGGTAAGTGCTATTGTTTTAATTTAATTTTTTTCTTAAATTGTCTGTTATTCTAATGTGTAAATTAATAACTAAACTTGGAAGATATTTTTAGTAAATATATTTTCAAGCTTAAACTTTAAAAAATGGCGGGTCGGCTAAGTTGACGAATTCACTAAGCGGACAAAATGACGAACTCGTCATCTTACCCGACCTGTTCATAAATTATTTTGATGGTTTTGTAACTTGTATTTGTAGTGTGACATGCGTAAAATATATGAAAGGAAAACAAATAGGCAGGGCTGGTCTCGTGAATCGATGACCGCTGCTATGAAACAAGTGAAAGAAGGTGCTGCAGTAAATGCAATGGCTAAAAAATACAATTTGCACAATGCCGCCGAAATTTATGCCAACCACCCCAACGAGGCAGAACCACCGTTACTCACAAACAATATCGAGTTAGTCCAAATTAGTTCAGCAGCTGAAGTCAACGTAGCTGGGTCATCTCATGAGCTAGCCCACGGTAATTCAGCTGACATAAATCGTGGTTTAGCTGGGCCATCTTATAAATCACCTTTTGGTCTGCCTCCATTACCCCGTGCAGCTCCTAAATAACGAAGGCAGAGGAAAAAGTTGCCGTCTTTGCACATTCGGGTACCCCAGTCAAAAATGCTTTGGAAGTTAGAAAAGCGGACAATGAAGCCAAAGAACAAAGGAAAATACAAAACCAAAAGAAAAAAGCAGAAAACAAGATAAAAAAAGCGGAAAGGAGTGTAGCACATAAAAGTCATAGACATAAGAGTATTTACGTTTCCAATAATGAGGAATCCTCAGATTCCTCAATATCAGTCAATTATGTCGAATCAGATGATGATAATGACACTGATGTTATCGTGGAACACGACCTTTGTCTGGTGTGCAATGATTCTGGCAAACGTGAGACCTGGTTCGAGTGTTCAATATGCCAGAAATGGGCTCATGCCGCATGTAGTGGACTTACTCTGGCAGAGGCAAAATGCAAATCGTACGTGTGCGACTTCTGTTAAGACATTATTTTTATAGCTTAAGTTATTTGTGAAATTTTGTAGAAATACTTTGAAATATATTATTTTATTTTGATTGTCTTGGTTTTCTTTGATTTCTTATTCGTCGTCATCTTACCCACCTGGTGAAGTCATCTTACCCGCTTATGAGGACAAGATGGCGAATTTGATATCAAGTTACAAAAGCTTAAAAAACTTGTAAACTGTTAAAGTTACGATACCTAGAAAATTTGTAGTGGAAAGTAAAACTACAACGAATACCAATATTAACAAACCAAGGTATTAGCACACTCACATGAAAAGAAAAAACAGTAAAATAGCTAACTATCGTCATCTTGCCCCACCCTCCCCTAGTTTTGTTTAATATTTTTTCGGCTGTGCTTCTTTCATTATTCATTGATTTTAACCCCAGCAATATATCAATTAATTTTCCATTTTTTTACAAAATGACTTGTGACTGCAATATACGTTTTCCTAATGAAATTGTCTGTCCACAGATCGGTCGTAATAGCAAATCCTTGTGTATTGATACATTCAAAATCAGGTGTTAAACTGTTCATTAAATTACATTTAATTTTAGATACATTTCTTGAGATTGTGGTCGAATGAGGCAATACATCATTTACATCAATATTTCCATATTTGTTGCCTATTTCCAGTAAATGTTCGGCAAATTTTTTAAAACCGCTTCCGTCAATTGTGTGAAAGGGTCGACAGTTTTTCGACTATCCACATCGTTGCTTTAGAAATGGCTTCAATTTTCATTTTTTTCGTTACTGGGGCCGTTGACTGAGGATCATTTCGCATATTATTCACTATGTAGCATTTATGCTTCAACAAATTGGAGGTACTCCTTGAGTTATATTTATACACTTTTTTACATTTTGTACATACTACGTAATCTTTAATAATGTTATCCTCATCTTTTTTAATTACGCCAAATATTTCCCAAACTTTGCTATAAATTCGTCCTGTTTTATTCGTTATACTATAAATACCATTTTTTATTTTTTCAGAAATATCTGTAACTAATTCTGCACCCTCATTACTATCAACAACAGTTTGATTATTATGTTCTAACATTTTATGTATTAAAATAAAATTTTACAGCTCTTGAAATCAAATACAATCATGTAAAACACAACGTAACTATTCTTTATTGAAAGAGAGTATTCGCCAATATATTGGAAGTATGTTGGAAAATATTGCGGTATTTGTTTTTGTAAATACATGGAAAAGTAAATGGAATAGAAACAAAGCATTCAGTTTAAAAATAATTGTATTTTTCTCAAATCGGATAAAATACGTCAGTTTTCAGCCCAGATGGTTTAATCAATCGATCTGTCAGCAAAATGAAGTATTCCCCGACACTACATCGTTGCTAGGCAACTTACTAAAAACAGTACTGGAAAGTATTCCTTGCCTAGGCAGAGAATACTTTCTAGTACTGATTATCATCTGTTTTTAAGAAATACATGATATAATTTTAATTTATTTAGTTTTTATTATTATAATTGTAAAAGTACATATTTAACAACTATTTATTATTGGTTATATTTACATGAATTGTACAATTTGTACAGGTGTTGAAAATTGGGGCAGATGCATTACAATTAAGGTTAGTTGTAGCCACTGATGCACTATTATCGTTTATTTCGGTCATGTTAGGGTCCACACCTGGATTTTGTTCGGTAGTATTGAAAATTTTTATTTCGGTCATGTTACGGTCCACACCTGGATTTTGTTCGGTGGTATTGAAAATTCTGTTTGCAACTTCAATTTTATTATTTAGAGAATCATCAATGTACCCTTCGGCAACCGTTGCCGATTTCCAACCACCATGTCTCTTAAGGCAAGTCAAATCTGCACCTGTATCTACCAATATTGTAGCAGATGATCTGCGAAAACAGTGCCCTGTATATTCTATCGCATTTGGCAACTTCAAATAAGTAGCTACAGTTTGAGGCAATTTGCCAAACTGATGTATGCCCACTACTTGTCTGTTACCTCTACCGTTTTTTAATTTGAAAAAGAATCGAGGGTTATCGAAATCAGTGGGACGTAATGCTATGTATCTACGATATATTTCGATATACGCTTCATTTACAATAAATGATCTTGGCTTGTTCGTCTTGTTAACAGGAATGGTAATCAATATCCTATTTCCCAAATCTTGAATGTCATTCAAATTTATTCGGCATAGTTCATCTTGACGACATGCGCCAGAAATTCCAAAAATTAAGGCAACCTAGAAAACAAAATTTTTGTAAATAAATTATGAGCGCGTACATCTTAACATACTTTTGCCATTAAATATGTATCATCTGGAGCAAGTTCCATAAATGTTTCTATTTGTTGTTTCGTTAAGATTTTGGATTTTTTAGGCTTATATCCATCTGACTGACGTTTCAGTAATGCGCGTAGTTTTTCATATTTGGATATATCAACATTATTGTTAATGCTAAGCGTCGACCTCACCATGGAATAGTTGGACCATAAGGTTGACGGTTTCATCTTTTGACATAAATCCGCAAAATATGCAATTAAAACGTTTTCGGAGAATGAATTGGCCTTGTTATTTATGCGATAATCCATAAAACGCTTGTATGCATTTTCGTACTTCTCCCTCGGCTTCTGCGGCAACAAATTTAGTGTAGTCAATCTTGCTGTCTCCAAGATGCCAGGCGGAGTACCTGGGATTGAATTATCAAAATTGCTGTCCATTATATTTAAACTAAACCACAAATTAACGACGGGTATCGTTTGCTCTGACAGACCTTTAAATAAATTGACAGCGCACGCGATTGTTATAATTCTAAGGTAACTTTGATAGTGAAATCTATTGAAAATATAAATTGGAAAATGTTGCGTGAACTCGGCTGACGCCTCGACCCAGCAACTTCCATACTCGTCCGGGAATATATCGTTTTTCCT
This sequence comes from Tipula vernalis, assembly GCA_958295665.1. Lineage (NCBI taxonomy): Eukaryota > Metazoa > Arthropoda > Insecta > Diptera > Tipulidae > Tipula > Tipula vernalis. The sequence continues at coordinate 372,869,412 of OY282559.1, forward strand.
ACACGTTACACAATATACTATTGTTTTATTACTTTCTTTTACTCTAGTAAAATAAAGTATAGTAATCATGAAAATTTTGGACCTTGAGATTTTTAGAGATTTAATTGTTTTGAGGTCCCCTGAGTCCGAAAATGTGGGTTTCGAAATGGTGTCTGTCTGTCTGTCAGCCTGTCAGTCTGTTAGTCTGTCAGTCTGTCAGTCTGTCAGTCTGTCAGTCTGTCAGTCTGTCAGTCTGTCAGTCTGTCAGTCTGTCAGTCTGTCAGTCTGTCAGTCTGTCAGTCTGTCAGTCTGTCAGTCTGTCAGTCTGTCAGTCTGTCAGTCTGTCAGTCTGTCAGTCTGTCAGTCTGTCAGTCTGTCAGTCGGTCAGTCTGTCAGTCTGTCAGTCTGTCAGTCTGTCTGTGTCCTCTCTACAGCCCATACGGTTTAGTCAATCGAACTAAAACTTCAGATTTAAGCTTTTTTGATAAATTGGAAGATTCCAGTGAATTTTACTCCAAATCGGCTAACCGGAAGTGGCCACTCCCTTGGTCCAGAAAATTTGTTTTGCAAATATCTTAAAAAGTATAAGGTTTACAAAAAACTACTTAATACAAATTGTTTCCAAAAATTAAAAACAAAATAAAAATAAAAATTTAAAAATTAAAAAAAAAAATTAGGAAAAAACTAAAATTTCTAAAAATTCTCTGTTCGTAAAAGAAAGTCGTGTGTTGGCCACACCTCAATTTTAACTAGGAAATTAAGGGACCTATTCCATGTGCTAGCGAAATCTTTATCATCATTGTTGAGTGCGATTTCCAAAAAATAATTTCGTAGAACTTTTATTAAACGAACGATCCGTATGGATTAGGGTTTTCTAACTAGGTAATTGAGAACCTATTCTATGTGCTAGCCAAACCTTTGTCATCATTGTTGGCAATGGCCGATATTGGCCCTTGGGAGTTAAGTGCGAATTCCAAAAAATAATTTTGCAGAACTTTTACTACACGAACGATTCGTATGGATTAGGGTTTTTTACTTTCTTTTACTCTAGTAAAATAAAGTATAGTAATCATGAAAATTTTGAACCTTGAGATTTTTAGAAATTTATTTGTTTTTAGGTCCTCTGAGTCCGAAAAAGTGGGTTTCGAAATGGTGTCTGTCTGTCTGTCTGTCAGTCGGTCAGTCTGTTAGTCTGTTAGTCTGTCAGTCTGTCAGTCTGTCTGTGTCCTCTCTACAGCCCAGATGGTTTAATCAATCGAACTGAAACTTCAGATTTAAGCTTTTTTGATAAATTGGGAGGTCCCAGTGAATTTTACTCCAAATCGGCTAACCGGAAGTGGCCACTCCCTTGGTCCAGAAAATTTGTTTTGCAAATATCTTAAAAAGTATAAGGTTTACAAAAAACTACTTAAAACAAAATGTTTCCAAAAATTAAAAACAAATAAATATAAAAAATTAAAAAAAAAAAATTAAAAAAAAAATTAAGAAAAAAATAAAATTTCTAAAAATTCTCTGTTCGTAAAAGAAAGTCGTGTGTTGGCCACATCTCAATTTTTTTCGTTTACGATTTCGTGTTGTTTGGTTTGATCTAATTTGATATTTACATAAATCATATTATACATGCTTGCGCAGGTTACTAATCCAAACCCGTTCTCAATACGTCTGAAATAGCATAGATGTCATCCAAAGATTCCGACCGATGTTTCCGATTTCCTTGTTTTCTACAGGGCGTTAAAACGATTTTCAGAAATGTTAGTAAACGACCAAACAAAATTTAAATCTTTTTATCTCGGACATAAAATCTACACTCAAAAAGGCTGTCTGTTGGCCCGTTGGCTCTATATTTTAGATACCCTGGAATAGTGCGAATGAAAGCTCTTGCACGGAGTTACGTCTGGTGGCCGAACATCAACAAAGACACTGAATGTCCTTAAGGCATGCATTACGTGCTAAAAAGCATGGGCCCGTATTCTTGAAATTCACCGAAAAAATCGCCTGACACTTTAGTATTTAAGCAATTTAAATTATCGACGGAAGTGATGAATTTGACTAAAAAATCACCGGTGACTTATTTCAGGTGAATTTCAAGAATACGGGCTCAGAGCTAAGACGCCGCGAGCTCTGATTGGTAGCCAATAGCATATCCATGTTCACGGCTACGTATTGATTTCTTCACTGCACCATTTCAAAATTGAATACTCATCGTAGTTGATTCGTTATATCAAAGTTTTGGAGGTCATTTTTGTCAGAACAACATCATCGGTAATGTGGCTAACAGAAAAGATGTGAGACAGATTTGCATTGTCGTCTTGCTAGATTTTTGTTGAGCCACAAAAACTAAGCGATCGCCAGACGCTGGTACAGAGGAAGGGCGATGGGCGATCGACCTCTTCGAGGCAAAAATATTGCCTTTTGTTGGACAAATTGTTTTTTGTCTTGTACATCAAACAAACCAAATGAAACTTCAGTTAGCCTCTGGGAAGATTATCAAAAAACATATTGATTAGATAAGAATTAGATCATATTGTTTACCATGCCGTGTTTACTTCATCCATGGAAGAACAAACAAATCAATCGAAATCATCCAACGAATAAGCTGTTAAAGGTTATATATGAAAAAACAACAAAAAAAAACGACAAAAAACAATCTCTAAGGCACATACAATAAGACGGTTTACTCAGTTCTGCGTAGCCACAACCCAGATAGGTTCGAATCTAATTTTTTTTTTTTTTTCAATTTCTATAAAACCGTTAATACGGTAATATTGAGTAGGTAACAATCAAACTATAAACTCGGAAAAGCTTTGGTCCAAATTAGGGATTCCATTATCGATAAACCGATAAATCGATAAACCGACTTGCAATTTTTCTCGATCTGCTCTCACTAAATTCTCAGTATAACGAATATTTTTTGTTTTATTATGTATTTTTCCTTATTTACTTTTTATTTTTTTGTTTACTCATTTACTGTCTCTGGTAGTTATTCATTTTCATTATAACTAATCTTCTCTTTAGAAGAGAGATTTTTAGTTTTTGTTTAGTAATTAACGGTTGACAAAATATCGAAAAAACGCAGTTGAATGATTTAGTATCAAATCAGTTTTTATTGTGTTATGTGTTAAAATCAGGTAATTATTTTAAAACACTTATAATTGTAAAATAATTATTATTTTATGATTAACCTATCAGCTAAAATATAACTAGATTCTTTTATCTCAAGGATAAATTTTAACACTAGTCATGCAAAATTTTACCGAGAAAACAACACCCAACAAAAATACACCCTGGACTTATTTTGATCGTACAAAAGATGGGGTTTATGGAATATGTAAGATAACTGGATGTCAAAAACGAATTAAATCAGCAGGTGGAACTACAACTGGTCTTTTAAAAACTCCCAGCCATTTAAAAACTCAACATAAAATTGATTTATTAAAAAGAAATCTCGAACAAGAAACTGGTGCAAGTTCATCAAGCGAAGTCAAAGTGTCGTCTGGAAAAACCGAACAGTTAAACATAACCAGTTTTTTTGAAAAAACAATTGATAATTCTTTTGAAGCAACAGTTGCACGCATGGTGACTTTGGATGGTGTTCCGTTTAGAATGTTTACCAAATCTCTGGATTTAAAACGACTTTTAACAAATGCTGGATACGATATCCCAAAATCCAATACGTCTATCAAACAAATTGTTGTTAAATATTTCGAAAATATTCGTAAAAATATGATAACTAAATTCGCAAAAATCATAAGTTCAGGTGAGCGGTTTAGTGCTACATTTGATGAGTGGACATCTACTAGAAATCGGCGCTACCTAAACATAAACCTTCATAGTGGAAGTGAGGATTGGAGTTTAGGTATTGTTCGAATCATGGGATCAATGCCTGCTGAACAATGCGTAGAAATGGTTAAAAAACGATTAGAAGAATTTAACATATCAATTAAACATATTGTTGCTATAACGACTGACGGTGCGGCAGTAATGGTCAAGGTTGGAAAGTTACTTGATATTAATCAACAGTTATGCCATGCTCACGAATACAGCTAGCTGTGATTAAAATTTTGTATCAACGGAAAATTTGTCAAGCTGCTACTGAAAAGTATGATGATACAACTGATGATGACAGCGATGATGATCATATTGACAATGATAATGGTTTAGAAATAATCCAAACAACTGGAGTGGCAATAGAAGAGTCAAATGATTTTATCAATTCAGAAATTTATATTTTGATCCAAAAAATAAGAAAAGTTGTTTCCATATTTCGACGATCGCCAACTAAAAATGATGATTCACTTCAAAAGTACGTTCGTGAAGAAATGGGTCGAGAATTGTCGCTTATATTAGATTCACCAACGAGATGGAACAGTTTGTTGGATATGCTCGAACGGTTCGATAAGATTAAAAATCCCATCAGGAAAAGTTTAATAGATATAAAAAGTGATATTCATTTTACCGATACTGAATTCAATCTTCTGTCTAACGTAATATCTACAATGCTTGTTATTAAAGTAACTGTAGAAAAACTATGTTCTAGAGACATAAACTTATATACAGCCGATATTGCATTAAAATTTATGCTTGATCAGTTGGACCAACAGAAACACCTTCTCAGTAACGCATTTTTAGATGAATTAATTATGCGCATCAAACAACGACGAACTCCGTATGCTGACGTTTTTTTATACTTAAATAATCCTCAGGATAATGAAACATCATGGGTGATAGATTATGGAATTTTTAAACAGACGCCTCGAGCGGTTATTACAAAAATTATTATAGAAATTGCCGTTCGCTTAGCAGATATTGAACAAAATATTGATTTGGAAACATCTCTTGATTCGTCGACAGGACAAGAAAATGCAGTTCAGATGAACGATGAAACTTTAACTCTGAAAGAGCAATTAAATTTAAAAATTAAAACCAAACTAAATGTTAATGAAGAAGTGCAATTTTCAACTCATATAAAACAATCTAAGGATTTATCAAGAATAATTAAAAGGGAAATGCTTTACTTTGAATATATTGGGAGTCGTGGAGTGTACTTGGAAAATGTATACAAATATTTAAGTACGATAAGGCCAACTAGTGTAGAAGCAGAACGAGCGTTCTCAGCAGCAGGGTTATTTTGCACAAAAATAAGATCACGTTTATGTGATGATAGCCTAAATGCAATTTGCTTTATAAGGTCCTATTTTGTCATGAACCATAAATAATTTACACATTTTTTAACACAATTACATTAATAGATGACTGAATTCTGCAATTCGACTGAAATTTTGTTTTATTTAACTTTTAGTAATTTACCAAAAATATTATTATTTTATTTATAGTTATTGAATTATTTTTAAATAAACTTGAATTTCTTATACTGTACATGTTATTAAGGTTGCATTATATTCTTAGATGTTATGAAATTAAAAACAAAGTATGTATAATTATCGATAAAACCGATAATTTCAAATATAATTATCAAATTATCGATAAATGATTTTGACGATAAATTGGAATCCCTAGTCCAAATTGAAAGCAAAATTGTGTTTGAAAAAGTTTGACTTCTGTTATACTAAATAAAATATCAAAAAATAATTGAGGTGTGGCCCACACAATTTTTCTTTACGAACGGCGAATTTTAAGAAACTTATTAGGCCAATTTCTTACAAATTTGATTTGGAACATTTTGTACTTAATAGTTTTTCTGTAAATCGTTTGATTTTTAAAATATTTTGTCACATATTCGCGAAATAAATTGCTGCCACTTCCGATTGGCCGATTTTCACTAAAATTTACTGGGATCCCCCGATCCATGAAAAAAGCTTAAATATGAATTTTCAGTTCAATCAGTTAAACCCTCTGGGCTTGAGAGAGATAGAAGCCGTGTTTTCCATGAGAACTGCACTAGAACTCGATAAACTTTAAATTTCTTTTATTATATATAAACCGAAAAAAAAAATTCATAAAGCGCGAATATGTAGTGTATTTGACATAAATAAATTTACACCCCTATTCCCTTAGTCGTGTCACTTGTCACTTGTACCGACAATCAAATTTTGATATTATCTTAGTCGATCGATGCGACAATTGTCGTTTGAAGTGACAGATATAGTTTTACGTCGCATTCTCTTATATTATCATTTCGATCGACTAAGAGAATACCAATTTAAAGTTGAAGTGACACGACAATTGTCACGTCGAATGAAGTGACACGACCAAGGGAATAGGGGTATTAAATATTTCCCCTTTCAATTATTTCATCAATATTTTCTTATTTCTTGTTAACGTCATTACACGCAACTGCACTCGATAAATTCATGGGTTTATTAAGTGTAACTAAAAAATAAGCTATAATTGTAATTATTTATTACTGTAACAACTTAAAATGTGTATTTATGTTAAATGTACTACAAATTAGCACTTTATAAATTCATTTTTTTTGCTGTTTACATAAAATAAAAGGAATTTAAAATTTATCGAGTTCTAGTGCAGTTCTCATGGAAAACATGACTAGAGAGAGAGAGAGAGAAAAGACGCAGACCCAATCGAAACTTAATTTTTCGGGCTCAATGAACCCCAACAATCTCAAGGTCGAAAGTTTTCATGACTACTAAACTTTATTTTACGAACGTAAAGAAATAAATAATGGTTGCCAATATTGCCATTACCATGACCTTGACTAGGTCTTTAAAGGTCAAACTCAAAGTCAATTAAATATACTGTTCCGGTAATTTTTAATAGCCCTGTATAATAGTTTCAGAGTAAACTACAGTTTTTATTTTTCTATGCAAAGCTTCTGTTGCAAAATTTTGGAACTACATTGGAAACAATTTTCAACGTCTCTCAAAAAAAAAATTTTAAGTGTGCGGAACGTTTTTATTTATTAAAAATCCGCCCCACACTGGGCATAAATATTTGGCCTTGCGGTAAGTACAGCTCATTTTATTCTGTAAAATCTGCTTTGTTGAGACTGAGCGAAAATCTGATGCAAGATAATATTTTATTGAAACAAACGGAAGACGATGCCTCTAGCATGCAGGAAATTAAATAAACCGCAACTTCTGCCCAAACATTTTTCTTTTATTTATGACCCTTAATTTTCGAGTGAATCGCGTGCAAATAATATAATTTTCAAATGAAAAATAAAAACCCAACTTTTAAGGTGGTAAATGTTGTTAAGTAAATAAAAATCTATAGAAAAATAGGAGATAAAAACTTAATTGCCTTCCATACTAATCAGATAAAAATCAACATTCCGCTACACTAAAAAAATTCAAGTACTTATGACTCAGTCCTACATATATACAAAGCTATTTATGATTTTGTTGTTATTTTTTTAATGCTACTATATATTTATGTACACAATAAACATAAGCATTAAAATTTACAATTCAATAAATTTCAAATCGTAATAGTTGATTAACACGTAATTGTTTCATCTCACAACTAGTATGGTTTATCGTCGTATATAGTCCATATTTAATATAACATTGAAATGTATGTATATATAAACTGACTGAACTGTAATCAAATTGTGCTTGAATTTTTTATTTTTAGAATTTTATACCAAACTCGTAACTAAAATATTGATCTTTTTGGCTGCTACACATGCGACAATGTCTTTTCTAAAATAAACTATGATTTTGTTAAACCTCAAATTATAAAATTTGTTCACTAAATATTTTTGTGCTTTTATCAATAAATATCACCCGACGCTTTATTTGATTTATTTTATACGATATTTATATTTCAGGTAAAGTGTAGACAGACGTACTGGGGCTAACAGTGGTTTTATAACATTGAAATTTAAAAACTAAAAAAAATGTTTTTATGTTTTATGTTCGAAATCGATTTAAAAATTAAATTATAACCTTTGTGCACCATTTCATTTTATGGAACGATAAAACATGGAGAATAAGGACGCACCCTTCTGTAAATGAACTTGAAAAATTGTAGTATGATTTACAATTATTATGAATGTATGTATGTATATTCCGTATACGAAAAACTATCATGGCTGGTGATTATAAAAATTGATTACGGGACGCCAGGTAAATTGCAATGTTTTATAATTATAGTCTGTAAAATTAAATATTCAACTAAAATAGAGTTTTAACCGCACATATAGGTAAAATGGGGTGTTTGTTGTGTTAAACGCGGTTGACGGAATTAAATATTTCTAGCTAGGATAACGAGAAAATTTATTTTAAAGACTGACCGGCGCACGTTTGTTGATGTCGAAAATAAACGTGCTTCACTTAAAGAAACAAACTAGATTCATATACCTAATTACCCGTACCTAATTATTTAGTTCGATTTAATCAATTAATGTAACATAATGTTACACTTCGATTTAGTATACATACAATCAAGGAATTATGCACTTCACATTTTTATTATTTATGTGCATCTGCTATTCTAAATTTGCAACCATAGAAGGTGCGAATATTACAATGGAGCTAATTTATGAGGTAAATATTGTTGATAAATTATTTCTTTTAAAAGTTCATGACTAATTTAAAAAAAAACATTCTTCTTACGTCTAAAGCTTCAAGAAAAGTGTGCGCGAGGATGTGACGAACAGGAAATATGTCCATTCAAGTGTTTTGTGGACATAATGACAAAAAGAGTACACGAATTTAAAAGAAATGAAAAATTAAACTGAACATAATAAAATATATGTACATAAGTAGTCTCTAAAAATAAATGTTTCCAGAATCTACGATTATAGCGGATTGTATTTACTTACGTTCCAAGTGGTATCAGAACACTAAGCATAAGAAAAATAAGCAAATTAATTGTTGGCCTTCAATTTTCAAAAACCTTTAAAGTCCAGAAAATGAAGGGTCGAACCTGAAAGTTACTAGTTGCCATTTTTATTTGCTAGTTGATGAAAGGCATTTGGCACCCCCTTGAAAATGAGCCCGAGTTTGCGTAAAAATATTGTGCAGCAGGGGGAGAAAACGGCCCCCAAAGGACTCGGAAAATCGGTTTTGCGCGAATATCTCCCAAAATATGGCAGTCATGAGATTTTTTGTTCAGATAAAAATTGAAGATCAGTTTTTGCCTACAAAAAACGTCTTAATCATTTTTCTCGAAAATTTGACCGCTTTTGAGATAAACGGGCCCAAGCGCACCCAGAATATTGAGTTTTCTGTGTTGTTGCCGGAGAGCACAGTCCGTGCATTTACACATGAGCGGGCGGAAAAATTATTCAATAACTTTGTTAAAAATGCGAATTTTGTTATTATTCAAAGTTCTTCTGGAAGGGGAAATCCAGCGCTACCATGTGACTCGAGTCACGTTTTTAATCTTTGGCCATATCGAAAAAAGGGGTCAAATATTGTTTTCCATGCATTTTTAGTCCTCCCCTGAATTTGTCCCTATTACTTTCTTTTACTCTAGTAAAATAAAGTATAGTAATCATGAAAATTTTGGACCTTGAGATTTCTAGAGATTTATTTGTTTTGAGGTCCCCTGAGTCCGAAAAAGTGGGTTTCGAAATGGTGTCTGTCTGTCTGTCAGTCTGTCAGTCTGTCAGTCTGTCAGTCTGTCAGTCTGTCAGTCTGTCAGTCTGTCAGTCTGTCAGTTTGTCAGTCTGTCAGTCTGTCAGTCTGTCAGTCTGTCAGTCTGTCAGTCTGTCAGTCTGTCAGTCTGTCTGTGTCCTCTCTACAGCAAATATGGTTTAATTAATCGAACTAAAACTTCAGATTTAAGCTTTTTTGATAAATTGGAAGATCCCAGTGAATTTTACTCCAAATCGGCTAACCGGAAGTGGCCACTCCCTTGGTCCCGAAAATTTGTTTTGCAAATATCTTAAAAAGTATAAGGTTTACAAAAAACTACTTAATACAAATTGTTTCCAAAATTTAAAAACAAATAAAAATAAAAAATTAAAAATAAAATTTAAAAATTAAAAAAAAAAATTAAGAAAAAAATAAAATTTCTAAAAATTCTCTGTTAGTAAAAGAAAGTCGTGTGTTGGCCACATCTCAATTTTAACTAGGAAATTGAGGGACCTATTCCATGTGCTAGCGAAATCTTTATCATCATTGTTGAGTGCGATTTCCAAAAAAATAATTTCGTAGAACTTTTATTAAACGAACGATCCGTATGGATTAGGGTTTTCTAACTAGGTAATTGAGCAACCTATTCCATGTGCTAGCCAAACCTTTGTCATCATTGTTGGCAATGGCCGATATTGGCCCTTGGGAGTTGAGTGCTATTTCCAAAAAATAATTTTGCAGAACTTTTACTAAACGAACGATTCGTATGTATTAGGGTTTTTTAACTAGGTAATTAAGAGACCTATTCCATGTGCTAGCGAAACTTTTGTCATCATTGTTGAGTGCGATTTCCAAAAAATAATTTTGCAGAACTTTTACTAAACGAACGATTCGTATGGATTAGGGTTTTCTAACTAGGTATTTGAGGGACCTATTCTATGTGCTAGCCAAACCTTTGTCATCATTGTTGACAATGGCCAATATTGGCCATTGGGAGTTGAGTTCGATTTCCAAAAAAATAATTTTGCAGAACTTTTACTAAACGAACGATTCGTATGGATTAGGGTTTTTTAACTATGTAGGTAATTAAGGGACCTATTCCATGAGACAAACTTTTACTAAACGAACGATTCGTATCGATTAGGGTTTTCTAACTAGGTATTTGAGGGACCTATTCTATGTGCTAGCCAAACCTTTGTCATCATTGTTGGCAATGGCCAATATTGGCCATTGGGTGTTGAGTGCAATTTCCAAAAAATAATTTTGCAGAACTTTTACTAAACGAACGATTCGTATGGATTAGGGTTTCCTAACTAGGTAATTAAGGGACCTATTCCTTGTGCTAGCCAAACCTTTGTCATTATTGTTGGCAATGGCCGATATTGGCCCTTAAGAGTTGAGTGCGATTTCATAAGTATAATTTTGTAGAACTTTTACTAAATGAACGATTCGTATGGATTAGGGTTTTCTAACTAGGTAATTAAGGGACCTATTCCATGTGCTAGCGAAACCTTTGTCATCATTGTTGGCAATGGCCGATATTGGCCCTTGGGAGTTGAGTGCGATTTCCAAAAAATTATTTTGCAGAACTTTTACTAAACGAACGATCCGTATGGATTAAGGTTTTCTAACTAGGTAATTAAGGGACCTATTCCATGTGCTAGCGGAACTTTTGTCATCATTGTTGAGTGCGATTTCCAAAAAATAATTTCGTAGAACTTTTATTAAACGAACGATCCGTATGGATTAGGGTTTTCTAACTAGGTAATTGAGAACCTATTCTATGTGCTAGCCAAACCTTTGTCATCATTGTTGGCAATGGCCGATATTGGCCCTTGGGAGTTAAGTGCGATTTCCAAAAAATAATTTTGCAGAACTTTTACTAAACAAACGATTCGTATGGATTAGGGTTTTCTAACTAGGTATTTGAGGGACCTATTCTATGTGCTAGCCAAACCTTTGTCATCATTGTTGGCAATGGCCAATATTGGCCATTGGGAGTTGAGTGCGATTTCCAAAAAAATAATTTTGCAGAACTTTTACTAAACGAACGATTCGTATGGATTAGGGTTTCCTAACTAGGTAATTAAGGGACCTATTCCATGTGCTAGCGAAACCTTTGTCATCATTGTTGGCAATGGCCGATATTGGCCCTTGGGAGTTGAGTGCGATTTCCAAAAAATAATTTTGCAGAACTTTTACTAAACGAACGATCCGTATGGATTAAGGTTTTCTAACTAGGTAATTAAGGGACCTATTCCATGTGCTAGCGGAACTTTTGTCATCATTGTTGAGTGCGATTTCCAAAAAATAATTTCGTAGAACTTTTATTAAACGAACGGTCCGTATGAATTAGGGTTTTCTAACTAGGTAATTGAGAACCTATTCTATGTGCTAGCCAAAACTTTGTCATCATTGTTGGCAATGGCCGATATTGGCCCTTGGGAGTTAAGTGCGATTTCAAAAAAATAATTTTGCAGAACTTTTATTAAACGAACGATTCGTATAGATTAGGGTTTTTTACTTTCTTTTACTCTAGTAAAATAAAGTATACTAATCATGAAAATTTTGAACCTTGAGATTTTTTGAAATTTATTTGTTTTTAGGTCCCCTGAGTCCGAAAAAGTTGGTTTCGAAATGGTGTCTGTCTGTCTGTCTGTCAGTCGGTCAGTCTGTCAGTCTGTTAGTCTGTCAGTCTGTCTGTGTCCTCTCTACAGCCCAGATGGTTTAATCAATCGAACTGAAACTTCAGATTTAAGCTTTTTTGATAAATTGAGAGGTCCCAGTGAATTTTACTCCAAATCGGTTAACCAGAAGTGGCCACTCCCTTGGTCCAGAAAATTTGTTTTGCAAATATCTTAAAAAGTATAAGGTTTACAGAAAACTACTTAATACAAAATGTTTCCAAAAATGAAAAACAAATAAAAAAAAAAATAAAAAAAATTAAAAAAAAAATTAAGAAAAAAATAAAATTTCTCAAAATTCTCTGTTCGTAAAAGAAAGTCGGAGGTTGGCTACACCTCAATTTTTTTTTTTTTGTATTGCACTAATTTGCTCCAAATTTCCTTGATTATGAGTCCTCAGAAGGTCCTTTGTCATCTGTGAAATTTGTGTAATCTAATTTTCTTGCATTTTGATTAAAACTTTGTTTGTTGAATCCCAATTTTTTGCTGTTTTCGGAGTGTGGGGAAATTTTGTAAACAACCACCAATTACAAATTCATACATGATCGGATTAGTCTCTATGACATATCATTTGAAAGCTAAGAACGTCTACTTTTCGGCTGTGCAATTATTTTTTTCACAATATCGGCGATTTTCCAAGAAATTTGAAAAACGCGTGCTCAAGGAAAAAACGCACTTTTTCTTTTCATGGCATTTTTCTCCCTGCCCTTTATTTCTGACATTTTAACACCTTGACTAGTGTAAAGGTTGAATTCTTACCTTTCCATCAATGTATATAAAGTCATCTCATTTATACGTGGGGAAAACCCCGAGTCTCTAAATGTAATGCTATAATTTCATTACTTTCATTTTTTCCGTCGATCGTCGCGTGTGTGCTCTAAGCGGCGCTCGTGTCGTCTGTTACAGCCCATGCGACCACAGTAGCATTTTGTTGGTTAACGTTTGGAGATATTAAATGCGTTGGTTTTCTTTCATTATTTTGATAAATATTATAAAGTCAAAAATATTGAACCAATTTTGAGGTTTTTCGTTTAAATTAACTTACATCACCAACCTAAAATATAGAAAGTGAAGATTCAAATCTTGTCAAATTGGAGCAAAAGGTGAGCATTTGTTTATGTTGTTTTTATTCAAGAACATTTGTTTACAAGTAACAATTCTGACTCAAATCTTGGTCTACTTTTCTTGTTATTGAAAAATGGAGGTTAACTCCGCTACACCGGTGTGTTTCCTTTGTAAGAAAGATGTTTCTGGGGATGATGCCGTCACCGTAACTCGGGGCTTAGAAAATTTGATTATTATTAGCAAGGAAAGGAAGGATAATCATAATTTATTTTTGGAAAAACAGTCGTGTTTGCAAATGCACAAAGTGTGCAGGAGACGCTATATTCTCAAACGGAATGACAGTTTCCAATGCCACGATTTTGTCTCTGACGAGACCAAAAGATTTGACCATTTGAGCAGCCCCCAGAGGAAAAAGGAGCGCAGGAGTGATGAGTTTGTCAGGGCCAATTGTATGTTCTGTGGCTTGCCAGCTTCCGAGGAACATAACAAAATAAAAAAAACGTCCAGGGGACCCTTTTGTTGTAATTAAAAGAACAGAATTCTAGACACGGCCTTATAACTTTCGTTTTTTTCGGGAAAGGAAAAACTTCAATAGTTGACCAATTAGAGGGAAAGGTAACGAAGAACAGAGACACGGAACTGGAAGCGGTCATTGAAAGTTTTAAAAACCATAATCTTCCCCTCGAGACCGTATTTCAGAATGGATATGGTGATACAGTGGTGATGATACACAAACCCTGACAAAAATTAGATACGAGACGGATGCAGTGATGATGATACACAAACCCTGACAAAAATTAGATACGATATCGATAATTTAATATATTTTTCTATAATAAATGAAATTTAAAGAAACTTTATAACTCTTTATTCCAAAAACCTCGATCCGGATGGTTGCAAAAAAATTTGCAAAAATTTGCCGAGAATCTGCAAGAAATTGTTGTTGAGTATTATGTGTAAATATTCTTCACACTTTAGAGATTTTTAGTTTTCGTTAGGAAAAACCTAATGAACTTCAATACTTTGCCACATGTGCAAAACTGATTGTCGCTAGTTTCTGGCCAATTGGTGGGGTCCATCCTGCTGTGATTAATCTTATGGTCTTCTTTCCTAATAGGTATAGCTTGAGGCCTCATTTGCGAGAAAACAAGACGCTCGGAAACATAAATATCCTTCAAAATTATATGGTTTACGGCGTTTCTCTTTTATGGCCGCGAGGATTTTGCCAGTGGATAGAATGTGGTGGCGCCATCTACAATTGGTTTACACAGTTCAAAACATTGAAAATTATGTATTTCCAACACCCCCCATCTCAAATTTTGTAAAAAACTTCCTTATTTCATGAGTCTCAAAATTTTTGATTTTTCAACCCGACTTTATGCAAAAAATATTAATGTTGCGAAAAAAATCATTAGAACCATTTTTGTAGAAAATTAACTGATCTTCAATTTTTATCTGAACAAAAAATTTCTAACTGCCATATTTTGGGAGATATTCTGTCACACAATATTTTTACGCAAACTCGGGCTCATTTTCAAGGGAGGGCCAAATGCCACTCATCAACTAGCAAATAAAAATGGCAACTAATAACCTATAGGTTGGCCTTTTTTCCCCCTTCATTTACTGAACTATTAGTGCTGAGTGAATAAAAACAGGATTTTATTTTACCTACATTTTTCAAAAATTTATTTTTAGCTTGTCCAACAAGTAAAATTCTTGAAAAAAGTAGATAAAAGCATCTAAATAGCTACATCGACAAACTTAGTGATTTGCTACGCTTTGTTGAGAATTTAAAAAACGATCTACGATTTTAAAGTCCAAAGAGAGTCAGAGAATATCGATATATGTATAACGCCAGAAAATGAAAATGGACAAACAGAATGGCTAGGAAAATGTTAATGAAACGTTATAAATGTATGTAAAGGTACATATTGTCGGCCTAACTGTGAATTAACGTAACTGACATTTTCTCGAAAACTCATCTCTGATACTAAAATGTTCGTCGTGAGAAACTGCACCTGAATTCCTGCACCCACGTTAATTGACTGTTAGGACGACATCGCCATGCTAACGGTGAACCAACGCGGGTGGAAAATTCAGACAGAGTTTCTCATGCCGAAACATTTAGTACCAATAAAGAACTTTCGAAAAAATGTCAGATACGTTAATTCACAGTTAGGCCGACGATATGTACATTTGTTCATATTATTTGATTCCCCGATAAAACGAAACAAGACAAAACGACACATGATAAAATGACACACTGGTTTTACAGAAAAGAAATTCGTATAAATGGGGGATGCGGCCCCAAATCTCCCTATTTCCAGGATATACATGGTATTTTGTATCTAAATGCTAATCCTTAAAGGGGTGATTCCTTAGTCAATTTTGGGCGGAAAATGTTTCTTGCGGGGAGGGGGGAAGAGGAGGTCTAGGGCGTTAAAGAAAAGTCGTAAGAGCCAGTACCTATACTTATATTTAGATTAATAGCTATTTATTTATTTGACGCATGTCAAAATTATTGTTCAAAATGTTAAAATTATCTGTCATTCGGTGTATCAGACGGCCGTGAATACCTTTTCAGTTAATAGATATTAATATTCACAAAAATTACAAAAAAATTTTTGGAACTCAAAAAAGGCAAAATTTCCAATGAATAATAAAATCTATTAACTGAAAAGGTTTTACCAGCTACCTGATACACCGAATGAAAGATAATTTCAACTTTACAAAACAAGCTCTTGAAAGCTGGCAAACGTCAAGTAAAATACTAACTATTAATCTAAATGTGAGTGTAGAAACCAGAGCGAACGATTTTTCTTTAACGCCCTGGGTCTCAGTGGATGTTGAAAAGGAAATGCAATTTTGCACTGTTTGATTGATTTATTGGGTTGATTCATAAATAATTACCGATTATGAACTTCAACTTTATTTCACCATAGAAATTACAAATGCGAAAACTAATTTATAATATAATCGCCATTATTATTTATTACTTGTTGCCATCTCTCTGGCAACTTGTCAATTCCCATCCGCATAGAATGTTCTAGGTTTCGCCGTGAAAAATGTTTGAACGTCGTTTGTAAACGTTTTTCCCTTAAAGTTTTTAAATCATTGCAGTTGTTGAACATACACTTCTGCTGTAACTGTTTCATTGTGATTCGTCAGTTCAAAGTAAATAATATCAAGAGAAAGAGAAGTTTGTCTGTGTAATAAATCAATAAAATTCTTTCGGCTTTTTATAGACAAAATATATTAACAATAATGGTATTCACAGGTTTTCCTTGTTTTTTTATTTAGCGAATATAATTCGCTAAATCAATACGTTCGTACATAACACTATCTGTGTTAAGTAGGAATTGTATTTTTGTAGTTTGGTCGTAGCTACCTGATGAGTAGACCAATTTTTTCAGTACGAAACCAAACTACCAACACAATGAGTTCAAGAAAAGTTCTCATTTTTTTGTTCAGGGTTATACACTTTGTATAACTCTTGGGGTAAAGTATGCGGGGATTGATATTTCTACTTTTTTGGTACATATATTATAAATAATTGGCCTCTTCATTTTTTTTCTGACTAACCAAAAATGGCTTGAATGCCATTATTGTTAATATATTGTGTCTATAAAAAGCCGAAAGAATCTTATTGGTAAATAATATCGTGGCGGTCCCACCATACACACAATAAAATTTTCATGCCGTGAACACTAGCTTTAGGATCAGGTGAGAGGGGAGTATCCTTGTCCAGTCACTGTTTTTTCCTGACAATATATTTTCATTTGTTATCCACTTTTCATCCCCAGTAACAATATTGGCCAAGGCTGATTTCTTTGTCATGAAAGATTTCTTTGTCACCTTATTGTTTCCAGTGAGGGTGTGTAGGTACCCAGACTTGAAGTTTGACATTTTTCCTAGTTTCGCAAGGTAAAGCCACATAGTTGGTTGAGATATGTTGAGTTTCTGGACTAATTCTCGCTTTGTTCGGTGAGGGTTTCGTTCTACCAAAATTTTCAATCGTTCGTCGTCCACATCAGAAGACCGGCTCGCCCTTGGCTCACCTTGAAGCAGCTTCTCACTGTAGTGAAGCACCTTCTCACTGTTCTTTCACTTATTATTGCACTACCATAAACACTGAATATTTTTTCAGCGGTTGTCCTAGCGTTGCTTCCAAGCTTAAACTCCCACAACATAATATATCTAAAATGCACTTTGGAATTTTCCATTTCTATCACATACATTTTACGTAATGTGTTTGCGCACTGTCCAACTTCTAAATTCAGAACGAACCCATACCTACTCTTTACAAACAAAACAATCACAACAATAACAGGTTCTGAGAAATTTCAAATTGCCTACCTGGTTCGGCAAGTATTTATGAATCATACTAATATGTAGTACGAGGGCAGAATTTTAAGTTCGCAGAATGAGACAAAACGAGACGGATATACCATATTTTTTCCATTTCATTTTAAACGATTTTTTATTCTTTTGTTTTCCTTTATTTTACGTTATGAGACATTCAGTATTTTTTTTTTGCATTTTTACGCTATTTTTAGCGTTTGTGTTTCAACCGAATAAAAAACCGCATAAAAAGTTAAAAAGTTAGATTTTTTTGCATTTTATCCACCACAAAAAATTTAACTGGTCACGGTTAAAAATTTGTAGCTTGTATTTTGCTTTTACAAGGACTAAACATATACATATGAAAATGTTTATGTCTAAAAGTGAAAAAGAAAAAAAAAGAACAATAAAGAAGAATGTATCCGTCTCTTTCTGTCTCTGGCTTCTGTCGGCGGGACCCAAGTGGTGAAGCCTGTAGAAGCTACAGTAGCGGCACCTGTAGCGAAGACCACCGGGGTGACGGCCCTCTCCAGGAGACAGGTGAGGAGAAGGCGGGAAAGGGAGAGGAAGGCTACAGGGGTTCGCAGGGGAAGGCCTCACAAGGGCTCCCCCCGTGCAAGCCACTGGTTAGGCCTGGAGGCTCTCAGGCAGCGGGGGCCAGCAGAACGGCGATGGAGGACACTGGTCAGCCATCGGCCGGACAAAAAAAGCATGCGGGTGGTGGCGGTGCTGAAAAGGAGGCTGAGCAGGGCCTTCAGAAGGGGCCTTCGGTAAGTTTAAGGCACACATCGCTTGCCTGCAGATAAACCTGCATCATGCAAAGGCGTCTTCGGACGTCCTTTGTCGTAGGTTTATCTGCCAAAACATTGGCATGGCTCTAATCCAGGAGCCATGGGTGATTGGTAACCAGATTAGAGGTATACCAAATCAAGTGGGTAAGTTAATTTATCATAACGGAACTCAGAGTCCAAGAGCGGCTGTGTTGGCCAATTCGCAAATTAATTGTATTCCCATTTCAAAGTTCATCTCCAGGGACTTGGTTGCAGTAATGGTGGAGGTTCTGGGTGAAAGAGGCAAACAGGAGGCTATAATGGCCTCCGCCTACTTTCCTGGAGACTCAGAGTTAATACCTCCACTTGACGTTAGGCGGCTCATAGCTCATTGCAAACGCAATGGGCTGGCCTACCTGATAGGATGCGATGCAAACGCGCACCACACGATGTGGGGTAGCACCGACATCAATAACAGGGGTGAGTACCTTTTTGAATTTCTGATCTCAAATAATGTAGACATTGTCAATAGGGGAAGGAAACCTACTTTTATAAATGCGATTAGGCAAGAGGTCCTAGATCTGACACTTGCTAGTCCGCATTTCAGCGACTTGGTCAAAAACTGGCATGTGTCTGAAGAGGCCTCATTATCGGATCACTTGCACATCAGATTCGATTTGGCGGCTGAGACCATGCAGCGGCAGGAAATCAGAATTCCAAAACTGACCGACTGGGACTCTTATAGAGTCTCACTCGAATCAGAAATGCCCTCGGTTGTGGGGAACATAGAGTCTCCAGAGGGTTTGGAGATCTGTTCAAACCAGCTGCATAATTCTATACACTTGGCTTACGAGAACAGCTGCCCAGTTAAGCGAAGAGAGTCCACAAAGATGGTCCCTTGGTGGAACGGGACGCTGGGTAAACTGAGGAAAAAATCGAGAAGATTATTCAACAAGGCTAAACGCACCGGTGAATGGGGCGAGTATAAGATGGCCTTGGCGGAATATAATCTCGAACTAAGGAGATCCAAAAGGGCTACCTGGAGGAATTTCTGTGAGGGAATCAATGAATTGCCCTCTGCAGCTCGTCTCCAGAAAGTCCTTTCCAGGGATCATTCAAATGGTTTAGGACTTCTCCAGAAGCAAGATGGGGGGTTCACTGAAAACAGGAAGGAAAACTTAGGGGTACTGTTAGAGACCCACTTTCCGGATTCAGTAGTGGTAGGAGCCCAAGAGGACTCGCATGATCCTTCTAGTGAGGTGGCCTATTGGCCTCACAGTAGGATCTGGAGTCTCTCTGGGAAAATTTTCACACCCAGCAAGGTTCGATGGGCTATTGGGTCTTTCAAACCTTTCAAATCCGCTGGAGGGGATGCTGGAAACCAGACAATATGGTGGGTCATCTGGAAATCCTTAAGGAATTTCAGACAGACTCTACCATAGGAATGCCTTCCGACTGTATGCCAGCTAAACTGGACTTCCACAAACCATTCTGTGTTAGGTTACCTAACCGGGATGTGTGGAGGGCAGGTGGACCATCATTTGAGCTAGGGTCCATGGTATGGTTTACAGATGGATCAAAAACGGAAGATGGGGCGGGGATAGGAATACACGGGAGTGGCACTACCCTCTCGAAGTCCTTGGGTACCAATGCTACCGTTTTTCAAGCAGAAGTACATGCTATAGAACTTTGCGCTAGGATAGGCATAGCAAAAGGCCTAAACAATGCAAAGATTTATATTGTATCAGACAGCCAATCAGCCTTAAAAGCTCTTAGGTCTTGTACCGTTGAGTCAAGGCTGGTATGGGATTGTCTGAAGGTTATTAAACATCTGGCAGGCTCAAATAAGGTAACACTTATGTGGGTGCCAGGTCATACTGGAATCGAAGGAAACGAGGCAGCTGATGGCCTCGCCCGTGAGGGTTCTGCCTCTCCATTTTTTGGACCAGAACCCTTCTGCGGTGTCACTAAGGGACACCTTAGAGCAGCGGTAAAACGCTGGGAGGATGTTCAAAAGTCCTCCTACTGGCGCAGAATTCCAGGTTTACGGCAGGCGAAGAAATTTATATCACCTTCGTCTGTCAGGGTTAAGGAGTGTCTTGAACTTAGGAAGCCCGAGTTGAGGCTGCTTACTGGCTTCCTCACAGGTCATGTCCCCTTAAGGTATCACCTTAAGAAGATGGGCCTAAGTACGACAGATGGATGCCGCTTCTGCGGTCTGGAAGCGGAATCAGCGGAACATGTTCTGTGCCATTGCCCAGCCATTGCCCAGCCATTTTCCAGCAAAGACTGCAACATCTAGGAGGGAGAACAATGAGCCCGGATAGTATGTATCTTGTACCGGCCAGTAGTATTGTCAGATTCATTAAGAGCCTGAATATTGACTGGACGGATAATTAAGTAGGGTCCAGCACAATAGATCTTTTAGGTCGCGGTGCGAGGTGGCTTATCGCCCACATGGCCCTCCAGTAAATAATAATAATAAGGTATAAAACGAATTAAAATAACTTTCCAAAAATTTGTTTTATTAAAAAAAACTTTTTTTTGGGAATTTTTTGTTTTTAGAGGATTTTTTATGTGGGGCAATGTTACCAACCCGTTTGCTTTTTGTTTACTACATGTTGAGGTAGTATTTCGTGAAATCTAACAAAGATGCCCTCCAAAGAACCACTAGGATTTATACTCGAAACCACTAGGTTATTGTTTTTCTCAATCTCCCAAAACAATGTTTAATGGGGCAAACCAGATGAACCTTCAGTAAAACGTACAGTAGTATTTTATAATGGTATTTATATTGATGGATCTCAATAGAAAAACAACAATTGCTTAAATGCGGCAATGATCGAAAAGTATTTGTCTTTGAAATATTTTGATTCTAAACTTTGATCAAGCCGATGAAAGGCACAATTTAATTGTTTTGTTCTTCAACGTTTGTAATAGAACTTAGTTCCGCCATTTTTATTTATTTAGAAACATCCCTAATCTACCCATTTTAGGTATCTATATCTTTAATTATGAAAGTAAAGTTGTTTTATTTATATAAAAATGAAATTTCCTTTTACATTTCAATTATCGCAAAAACCTTTGAAACTAGCCAGAGGAACCAAACGTGAGGGTTGGTAATATAGAATTATTCATCCTTAAGATGATCAATGACTATCAAAGAATCCATTTCCAGAACTTCAAAGTACATAATTTGTTCTTTGTAAGCTCCTCGCCATTTCCAAAATTGCCAGAAGCACTAGTTGGACTTCTAGGTAGGTCAGAAATACCTTATTTTCGAACGGAATGCCAAATTTTTAATTATTTTCCTGAAATACCTATCATTATTATCTGAGCTTTTTCTCACAAGAAACAAAACAATTTTTGATTGTTTTGATAATTGATTCAGGGTTCAAAAGTTTTAAAAATGTAATTTATAGAGTTTCAGTTCAAGTTTTTTTAATTTCTTTAAAATTCAGCAAATTTTTTATTTTCTTCTCCATTTGAAACTAATTCTGAATTTCAACATTACGTTCATTCCACATTATTCAAATTTGTCATTTAACCTCGAAAAATTTGAGACGTTATATTTAAAGCGCACATTTTTAGAGTCCATGTTATGAAAAACCATTGTATAGGTATGCCTAAAACGGAAAAACATCACAAACATAAATTCGGTCACAACGCAATATATACCATATACCATAATTATAGTAAATCGTCTACAGTTAAATAATTAATAGAATTTGAATGTATACTAAATGACAACTGAGATACTAAACGGTCTTGACATACTTATTACAGTATAAGCGGTTTCGGGCGTATTAGTGGTTATACCGTACACGTAATCAATTTAACAAAACTTATTTTGTTGTTTGTTATATTTATGGTATAACCATCAATCAAATTCTACCACTATGTATATACGAGTACTATTTCGTGAATATAGATTAAATTTTACCTTATAGACTCAAAACAAAACTATACCACCACCGTTTTAATTATCCTTTCAGTTTCAAGTCTCAAATGAGTCGTTAGCTGAATACATATTTATACGTATAAACTTTTGTTTGTAAATCCCACTTGTACTTGATTTTAGTAGTTTGTAATTTTTTTTATAATCTCTACTTGTATGCTGCATTGTGTACAAGTTGTAGATTGTATACTACTGGATATATATATGAATGGTTTCACCTTTAATAAAAAAATAAAAGCTTCGAATGTGTCATTTAAACAAGAAACTGATAAAAAAAAAAAGTTTTAAACGTATCCCATTGGAATTTCTACATTGATTTGGAATGAAAGTTGTGTACCGTTCAAAAAATTTTGGTTTTCGAAAAATCGATCGAAAGCTGTATACAAAAAAAATAACAAATAATATAAATATTTAACTTTCTGTTGTTCAATAATACACCTTAATCGATTTTTCAATTAACTTCATTTTTAGACCATCCACTTAGAGACAAGCTATTAAATAAAATAGAAAGAAATATTATTCGTTTGCTGTGTAGGAAGTCACCCCACTGATTTTAACGATTTTTTCGGCATTTATATACACACATATATATTACATTATTATTTAAGTCGGGTATGTCAAAATTTCTGAAGCAACAGCACCAATAAATATATAAATTTGATACGAGTATTGAAAAACAAAACGAAACCTAAATCACAAACTTACCAAGCCAAAATGTTTAGGTCAAAGTTTAAAATTCACTAAATTTTAATAGTTTTAAAAGCTTGCACTATCGATTTTTACAAATATTATTCCATTTAACAAAAACTTTCTTAACTGTATACGAACTGTTTCGGTCAAACTTCATACACAACAAAAATTTTCCATCGATATATGGAAATCAACAGAAAAAAACACAACCACGGCACAAAAAACTATCAAATACAAAAAAAAAAAAATATTTTGATATTTTCTTAGAATAAAAATATATAAATTTGACTTTAGTTTGACCCGCTAAGACAATTTTTCCTTTTTTCGTGTTCTCGTCTGAAACACAGAGCACACAACACTCACACGAACAGTAGATTTAATTTTTTTTTAGAATGAAAATACTTAAATTTTTATTTTTATTTTTTTTAGAACTAAATTAATTCCGAAAATTTTATTTTAACAAATTTTAACAATTCAATATCAATTTATGTTAAGGATACATTGCCGATTGTTGTACGAACAAATTTTATGTATGATTATTTTAATTATATAATAAAATAAAATTGTTGTTGTAACAAAAAAAAAATACATAACACACAAAAGAAAATTCGGCGACGAAAATGAACGGAATTTTCTTTATTCTAATGAGAGAGAGAGAGAGAACGGTATATTCGATTTGAAAGTTCGGTATATTTGATTTGATATGCGGGAAAAAGCACAAGTTAAATTTTTCGTCTAAAATAAGGGGAAATATTTAACAGGGGCGTATAACCTTTTCTTGTCTGATTTGTATTATATGCGTTCTATAAATTCTCTTATGCAACATAATACAAAAAAAAAAAAACACCGGTCTCTATAAAATAATCACGATATCAATAGAAAAAAGATTTTCCACACAAAACACACACACTCAATACTCTGTGGGAAATATAAAGGCAAAAGGTATAAAATAATAATTCCAGAGCAAAGAGAAAATTACTGCTTGGCCTAGCATTATACGAGTATGTATACCTACCTATTATAAACGATGAATAGAACAAAAAAAAAATTCATTGACATTTTCCAGATCGAAACTACATAAATGTATATACACATAAAAATCATAAATGAGATTGTATTTAAGCTATAGTATACATAATATAATAACAATTCAAACACCTATATGTCGATATTATAATGGATATTTTATAGGTATTTCACCTTTTTTCTGTGGTTTAATAACAAAAATTATTAGGGGTTACTGTGGTGGCACGTCCGAATTCTAAAATGTACAATATGTATACAAAAAGTAATTTTAATTTTATAGAATATCGAATAACGAGAGCTTATCAAATCTGATTATTTAATTGGTATCCAATTTTGTCTCGAGGTTCAAATTTCGAGTTGATAACTTAAAAAAAAAATCAATCTATAGCTAGATGCCATTCAAAATTCGTTATTAAAGCTTAGATACTAAATCCTGCATGTAAATCGATGGACACGGATTGTTAAAGGTTTATATTGTAATACAAACTCAATAGCAGCGTTTTTTTATTCGCTCCGGATAGCTGCTATCGAGAGCCGTCATATAAAAAGTGGCTCCCGATAGCGCTCCGTATAAATAGGTAGAGCCAAATATTTTTTATATGAAATTTTTGCTAAACAATTGAATTAAAAATGATCATTTGATATTAAATAAGTTTAGTTTACCAATAAATAGCGCCTCAAATTTAAATTTAGCCGTAGAAAAATGACGGCTCTCGATAGCAGCTATCCGGAGCGAATAAAAAAACGCTGCTAATAATACCTCTGAGCACAATGATTTTGGTCGTAAAATAAGACTACAGAGTTGGAATTTTCATGTATATACTACTTACTAGAACTGTGCCCAAAAACTGTGATAAATATTTTAATATTTCACATTTATTTGAAAAAAGCGCACGATTTTATTAACGGTTCAAGACATCAAATTTTCTTCTGGTTACCATTCACGTCATTTTGTTTCGAAAAATTTCTCGTTCTCGAAAATTACTGTAGGGAAATATTTTTGTAAAAAATGTCAAAAAATATTTATCACGAGTTTCGAGCAAAGTCTAGATATAAAATAATGAATTGCTGCGCCGAATTTACTTACTATACAGTAACGAGAATAGAAAGTGCAACATCAACATTTTTCAGGTAAAATTTTACTAATTTTCCCTTGTCATTATCGTAGGAGGCTGATTTATTTTTTGGGTATAAATAAAATCGTTTTTTACGTTTTTTAATTAGTTTGAAATAATTATTCGCACGAGAAAGTTCTTAAAATTATAATTTGTTGAAAATGGCCAAGTACACACAACTAACTATGGCTCAGAGAAATCGAATTTTGGCATTGGCTGGGGCACCAAAAATGTCATCGAGGCAGATTGCTATTGAGATTGGATCCAATTACTCGACTGTGAGCCGTTTTTTTAAAAAAAAATCATTCCACCGGTGAACTGGAACACAAAAAGGGAACAGGTCCAAAAAGAAAGTCAATTGCACGAGAAGATTCCAAAATTAGAAGAATGTCAAGAGCCAATCCATTTAAAACTGCTGTGGATATTCGGGCTGAATTCAACGCAGAAACCGGCAGAGAAATCGGGGTTCATACGATTCGTAACCGACTCCGGGAAAAAGGATATATGGCCAGGTCCCCCGCAAAAAAAACCATTTCTTACGATCAAAATGAAACAAAAACGGTTAGAATGGGCTCGGAATCACGCTGGTTGGAGTCTACAGCAGTGGTGAACTGTTATATCGACGAGAGGAAATTTAACCTTTTTAGATCGGATGGAATCCAGTACGGCAGGCGGAAATCCGGGGAACGTCTGACCGATCAGTGGCTGAAAAAAAAGTGAAGCTTCCAGCGGGTCAAATGATTTGGGGATATTTTTCTTATCACGGAATTGTAGAAATGGACTTTATTAAACGAACTGTGAACACAGTAGTCTACAAAAAATCTTAAAGGATTTTTGTTCCCTTCCATTGAAATGCATTTCTTGAGTGCTTAGTCTGTTATTTTTTCAAGATGACTCCACCCCTTGTCATCGAGCAAAAAACGGTAAGCATTATTATTTTTTCATTTACTAATTATATATTTAAGACAATAAAAAAAAAAAAAAAATTAATTATTATTACTTCTCTTCAGGTTAAAGATTTTCTGTTGAAAAAGCGAATTCCCACATTGGGTTGGCCTGGAAATTCACCGGATTTGAACCCCATTGAAAACCTTTGGCACATAATGGGAAAGAAAATCAGTTAAAAGATGCCGTCGTCATCCAAAAAACACAATTCAATAATTGAAGAAGTGTGGTATAAAAAACTGACCCTCAAGTACCTGCAAGATTTAATTGACTCCATGCCAACTAGGATTGCAGCTGTTATTGCCAACAAAGGCAGGGCAACCAAATATTAAATATACATTTTATTACTTCGTAAGACACCTGTTTACCGTAAAAATAAAAAAAAGTAGAATAAAAAGTGACTCAACATTGATTACCTGTTCTTAAAACTGAAATTTAATTTTACCTGAAAAATGCTAAAAAATTATAATGGCTTTAAAAACACTAAAACCATTTATCATGAAATTTTGTTTTTCCATAAAATGTGTGTTACGTTACAAAGAACAACTTCTAAAACAATTGTTTTTTTAACGTGCGTCGAATTGGCAAAATACATCTTTTTGTGTTTTTATGGGTGTTACACTTTCTATTCTCGGTACTGTAAGTAGCGTCATTATGCCTAATTAAAGGTACCATACATAAAATTTTATGTATAAGACAACAAAATTTCTAAACTATGCATCGTTGCATGCTTGAAGTTTCCGGAAATCCGGCCAGGTTTCTCATTTCCTCTTGCCAAGGAGTGAATATTAGGACAATTATGTATTGCTTTTCCTGGAGCGAAGGGCTCCAGTTTCATAAGTAACACGTACTAAAATTAAAACCGTATCTATATCTTCTAAAAAACTGCTTTTTCTGCAAAGCTAGCTCCAAATATTGGGTAGATGTAAGGTGTCACACGAACTTTTGTATTCTTATTCTACAACGATCATGAACACGGATCTCTAATCCCAAAACCTGATAAATGGGACAAAAAAATCAAAAATAAGTGAACAACATCCATATAATAAAAAAAAATCATCACAACAGAGTTGTATAGGTAATGTGCGAATGATTTGTGTTTCATAATTTTCATCTTTTAGTATGTCTAAGTAAAATAAAAATTCGATTCTAACATTTGGTTTCAATTATTAACATAATTCGAAATTCATCAATCGGAATCAATAAATTCGTTAATAATCCTTCTAATTTGAGGTCAATATCCAAAGTAAATTCCCGGAAATATAGAAGCTAAATTTAAAGTAAATATTAGGAACTTCGGAATATGAAAATTTATAAAATTGGATACTAAAAATGTAGGTATTCAAAAATTTCGTTAAACTGAATACCTAGTAACCAGTTAATTGGTAGTTGGAAAAATCTAAAATAAAACTATGGATAACCCTGGAGTGGGATCATGAAATCCGGTCGGAAATGCCGGTTTTTTATGAAATGTCACCGGTAGCAAAACCGACCGGAAAAAATATCGTATCATGAAATCCGGTCGGTAAAAATATTGAGCAAATTTTCGTTCAGTGTATATAATTCTAGGTTGCTGTATATTTTACTATGGAGTTGTCAAAATAATAAATAAAAATAACAAACTGGTGTTTCTTTACGATTGCCTTGGGGTAATTTTTTTTAATTTGCATTAAAATGGCCCTTAATTGGGACTATAGCCCCTAATCATTATTTTTCGAATGTCCCGTGTGCCTGATTAGCTAAAAAATTAGATGACGTATTCAACTCATTCATAAAAGCGACCGTTAGGTTTTTTCTAAATGGCGTTTGTCAACATTTTATAATCAGTTGATTTTTCGGCATTTTTTATAGACAAATATATTAATTGTTCATGGCAATCCCAATATTTTCGACTTGGTAAATATAGAGGCCAATCGCTCAAACTGAAAAAAAAGTAGAAATATCTTCCCCTCTCCCTGTAATTTTGGCTGAAGGCCCAAAGAGTTATACCAATGTATTACTCTGCAAAATGAGAACCCTCCATGAGTTCTTTATGTTGGTAGTTTGGTTTCGTACTGAAAAGTTGGTCTACTCATCAGGTAGCTGATGACCAAAATACAAAAAATTCCACTCTACCTGACCGGAACTTACTGACATAGCGAATTATTATTCACTACATCAAATATCAAATACCCATGGAGAAACCTCATTTGTGTGTGTAACAATTAATATATTTGTCTATAAAAAATGCCGAAAAATCAACTGATTACAGACAGACAAATTAAAATTCTTAATAAACATTTTATAAGTATTCAATTATTCTAATGAATATTATAAAAAGTTAATGGTTGATTTTTTAATAGATAAACATTTTCAAATTAATTTTTTTCATCGAGTAATTTTTGGTTTGAAAATTTTGAGTTTTTCAAATGATAAATCGCTATCCGTCAACTAATATCTATCGGATGATTTTTGACGGAAATTTACCGTGAGCGGTGTTCATGATCCCGGTTTTTGTAAAACCGGGCGATTTCCGTCAAAATTCCACCGGTACCGGATTTTATGATACCGCCCGTGAATTTTGTACAGAAAAATTCTAATTTTTAAATGTTTTATATACACTCCTGGACAAAATTAACGCTTATTTTTTTTTTTTTGTAATTAAAAAAAAATCCTGCTGGTCAATTTTAATACTACTACTAGTGTCAAATGATAGCATATTTTTATCAGAAACCACCTTGAATAAAGTCTACTGTAAGCCAATCAAATAAAATTTTCAAAAATGCTTAATCAACAGTATTTTTGTTCCATTGCATACCAATTATTTGTAAATGCAGTACCATTAGTTCTTGTAAATGTGTTCTAAAGCAAACACCTAAAATAAAATCCATTGTAATATGGCACCCTTTCATGAGCTGGAGGCGGTTAAAGTCGTCATGTTGTATCAGGAAGATTATACTCAAATACAAATCGCACGAAAATTAGGGGTGAACCAGTCTTCGGTTTCACGAATACTTAAGCGATATCGTGAGACCGGAGGGTATAAAATAAAGCCCGGACAAGGACGTAAAAGGTGCATAACCGAGCATGACGACCGATTTTTAAAAATTAATTCGTTACGTGATCGAAAGCGTACTTCTACTCAACTAAAAAATGAGTTACTTAGTGCGCGCCAAGTGAATGTTAGTGCCAGAACAATTAGACCAATAATAAAAGAAGCGAACCTAACTCCAGAACGGCCCGTAAAAGTTTCACGGCTTCTTCTCCGCCATAAATTCAGTCGTTTAGAATTTACTCATACTCATGCAAATTGGGGAACTGACCAATGGGCCACTGTTCTCTTTTTAGATGAGACCAGAATCCAATTATGGAAACCAGATGGACGTAATCTTGTATACAGAAGCGCTGGAGAACACTACGCACCGTGTAACATGGTGCAAACTGTAAGATTTGCTGGAGATTCAATAATGTTTTGGGGTGGAATCAGTTGGGAGGGCCGTACGGAGCAGGTGGAGATTGGTTTGAGGATGAATGCAGACTGGTATGTTCGGAACATTCTTGACGATCACGTTTTGCCATATGTGGGTTTCATAGGTTATGACAGTTTTATGTTAATGCATGATAACGCTCCAGTCCACGTAGCTGCAACGGTACGACAATACCTCCAAGATATCGGCATTCGTGCACTTAAGTGGCCACCAATGAGTCCCGATCTTAATCTGATCGAACACGTATGGGATATTCTACAATAAAACGCCGCATTAGAGCTAGAAATCCCGCACCAGATTCGTTAGCAGGGCTGAAAGTTGCAACGGAAGAAGAGTGGAATCTCATCCCGCAAGAAATGATACAAAGCCTTCTACTTAGTATGCCCAGAAGGATGAAAGCTGTAATAAATGCACGGGGGGGGGGGGGGGGGGGGAATACTCATTACTAAATTAATCAAACTAAATTGTAATAAAGCTAATTTTAATGTTTATAAACCGCTTTTGAAAATTAAAAAAAAATAGTTGGACACATTTTAACATTTTGCAATGAAAAATAGCCGCTATAATTCCATAACGCCACATTTGTGCCTCTTTTGAGAAAAATATAAATTTGGGATCATTTGATACCAATTCCACTGAAATTGACCAGCGGGATTTTTTTTATTACAAAAAAAAAAAATATGCGTTAATTTTGTCCAGGAATGTATTTCCAGAGTTCTCATATTTCGATAATTCAGAAGAATAAATTACATTAAAGTTTGTTTCGATTATTTAGTTAAATGTTACGACGTACACATATTTAGTTAAATTTGCAAAATAATTTCAGACTAAAATTTCAAAGAAGCAAATTACTCAAATTCACTAATTTCAAATTTAATGTGTTATTATATTTAAAATTTCATTCTAAGTTGTGTTGTTGCAGTCGAATTAGAGAAACAGCAAAAATTTAAATTTTGATAAATTTGGGGTAGTCAGCTCAAAAATATTCAGGTTTAACCTTATTTTAGTCGCCTCGTTATCTGTTCTGCTCCACTCATAATATTGGGTGTGTGAATATGACTCCGCCCTTTCTCAATTGGTGTCATTATTTTTACTGCTTACGTAAACTATAAATGCGCAATACTTGTATTCTGTAGTACTTGATGTCAGCTATCAAACGCAGTATACGACATTTGGTTTAAGTGTAAACAAATAGTATTTTTAACTCTTTCAAAATGTCGAATTTTATTCCAAATAAACATCATTTGCGGAAAGTTTTATTACATTATTTTATTGAAAAGAAAAGTGCAGCGGAAATTTATCGTTTGCTTGTGGAAATTTACGGTGAGCATGCTCCATCGAATACAACGTGCAAAGAATGGTTTCGACGATTTAAAAATGATGATTTTGGCATTGAAGATAAAGAGCATATGCAAAACCACCCAAAAAAATTGAAGATGCTGAATTGGAAACGTTATTGGCTGAAGATTCTTCTCAACACCATCAGAATTGGCTGTAGCATTAAATGTTGATCGATCAACTGTTGCAAAACGTTTACAAACAATCGGAATGGTTTAAAAAGCTAATAACTGGGTTCCACATGAATTAAAAGAAAGAGACCTTGAACGTCGAAAAACCATTTGTGAAATACTGATTCAAAGACATCAAAGAAAAGGTTTTCTGCATCGGATAGTTACTGGAGATGAAAAATGGATTTATTATGAGAATCCCAAACGCCAAAAATCTTGGGTGAAGCGAGATATCCATTGCAATAAGGTTATGATCTGTATTTGGTGGGATCAGCAAGGTGTGGTATGTTATGAACTGCTGGAATCAGGTGAAACTATCAATGGCGATATGTACCTAATACGTTTGAAGCGAGCTATAGAGGAAAAACGACCAGAATGGGTGAATAGACACAACAAATTAATTTTTCAGCATGACAATGCAAAACCACATGTTGCAAACGTTGTGAAAAATTATTTACAAGGACAGGACTGGAAAGTTCTACCCCACCCGCCGTATTCACCAGACATAGCTCCTTCAGATTACTACTTATTCCGGTCGATGCAGTCGTCTCTTTCTGTACAGCGGTTCAGTTCTCGCGCAGGGATCGTAAATTGGCTTAATGATTAGATCGCCTCCAAAGACCAAAATTTTTTCAGAGGCGGAATCCGTAAACTGCCTGAAAAATGGGGGAAAGTTGTAGCTGCAAATGAAGTATGCTTCAATAAATAATTCTTTCATTTTCTAAACAAGCAAATGTGTTTTATTTTAACAAAAAATGTCATATTCACACACCCAATAAATCCAGTTAAAATATTTAGTTCCGGAGCTTTTCTGGCTACTTCTAATTACAAATAATTCGTTTTGCCTGAAAAAGGGACTTATATTTTGTAAAATCAAAGTAAACAATTTTCAGAAATGCTACGCTGAAATCGCTGTAATATATCTGCCAATAGATAAATTTGTAGATACATTTTGCACCGCAATCGTTTAATCCATCAGATCAGCTGAAGGGATATTCTAGGTTGATAGGAAATGTTTTTGAACTGGCGGGATATGGAGAGATGCGGGCCATTGATTGTTTCGCGAATAGACAAAATGCTTAGCTGTAAATAAAATTTTTGCAGGGGCCCTGGATTTTCCTGCCGTTGTGACGTCAATTTTCGATTTCAGGATATGTTAATAGGATAAAAAAGTTCTGTCGATCATCTTAACACACAACACACAAATACATTTTCGAAAGTTGTATTCCCCATCATCATATTCTGTTACACGAAGCCATAGCATATGTTTTAACACTTTTTTGGCATAATAATGCGTCACTTAAATAAAATCGGAAAAAGCGCACCAACTCAATCGTACAATGAATTTGTTTTGTAACTGCCAAAAAATACTGTAGGAATTGTATGATTATTTTGGGTGTGTGCGGATTTTTCAAATAAATGTCAAAATTTTATATTATAAATATAATTATCACAGGCGTTAGACAGTCTTAGACGGTGTCCGAAACCTGTGATAAATATTTTTTTACATTTTTGGCTTGCATCTACTAAAATTATCAGTCAATTCCTATAATTTTTGGAATGGGTACGAAGGGCCGAATGTCGAAGGGCCGAATTTCGAAGGGCCGAATGAGTCGAAGGGCCCGAATGCCGAAGGGCCGAATGATGAAGGGTCGAATGTGTCGAAAGGCCGAAAGTGTCAAAGGGCCGAATGTCGAAGGCCCGAAAGGGTCGAAGGGCCGAATTTTTTTTTGTTTTTAGAAATATAGTTTTTTAAATTTTGTTGTTTTAAGGAATATTTTGTAAATTTTTTTTATGAAATGTAAATTAAATTTCTTATGAATTTTCATAAATCCATTAAATTTAGTTTAATTTTTATTATATTTTTTTCAAACATATCTCAAGAAGAGAAACTAACTTCTGAAATTATATTGTAATTTTAAATAATTAATATTGTGTATAAATTAATTATTAAAATTTGTTTTTTTATTAATTGAATCTGAACCATCTTGATGTACATAAATGCCTGCTCTTGTGAAAAATCAACTTAAAATAAGGGACATAGGAAAACTGGGTTGGGTTTGTAATTTTGCTTTACAAAATATTACATTACAAAATATTGCAATACAAAATCTTGCATAACAATTTCCCGTACATTTTTTCTCTATTCCGAGGAAAATAAATTGAAGAAAAATGCCATCGACTAATTTAACTTATTGTAGAGGCTAACGGCTTCGGTAACTCTCAGGGGCGCGCGGGAGGTCGCTGCGCTGCCCCGCTTAGCCCCCCAGATTTAAACTTCGGGGGACGTAGGAGCCGGGATCCGCAAACATGTCGCACTGCGTGCCGCACATAGGAGCGGATTATATAGAATCTATTAATGACACCTATTAAAAAGAAAAATAATTGCACTATTTTGTTATGCAAGATTTTGTAATTGCAACATTTTGTAGTTGCAAGATTAATAAAAAAAAGCAATATTATGTTAATGCAACACTTTGAAATACAATATTTTATATCGATAAAATACATAAATTCATAAGAAATTAATTTATATTTGATAAAAAATTTACAAAATATTCCTTAAAATAGCAATTTTAAAAAATTATATTTCTAAAACCAAAAGAAAAAAAAAAAAAATTCGGCCCTTCGACCCATTCGGCCCTTCAACCCTTTGACATTCGGCTCTTCGAAATTCGGCCCTTCGACATTCGGCCCTTCGACATTCGGCCCTTTGATAGCATTCCTAATTTTTGACATATTCAAAATAAATCAATGTGTCATTGATGTAGTCGCCTTAAAGCGTGAAACACACGAAGCGCAGCGCGACATACTCCACATATTCCACTTGTGAGAGATTTTTTTTTATAGTACTAATCGCTGTACGAGCCAGATTGTTTCTGGGATAAATTTTATCTCAACATTTTCACCACATGAAATCACTATATTGGTAAAAGAAGAAAACTTCTCCACTAGATTTCTCCTCCCGGGTTGAAATTTATTCAAAATTAGGCAAATAATCTGGCAGACGACCAACATAACAACACAAACAAACATTTAGTGCAATAAGTTTTGTCCATTATTTAAATAGTTGCTTATTTTTGAAAACATATAGTATACGCTTGAGAAAAAATATTTTTTTACGTTCGTCACGTTTTATTTTGAATAAAATAAATTAAATTAATTTTAGAGTATAATGAGTAATTTTGCAAAACTAGCTTCTGAGTTTTGTCTATAGTGGCGTCTCATAAAATTTGTAAAATTTACCACGTGCGATAAATAAATAAAATACATAGTTAATATTAAAAACTGCACATTTGGAGTATGTATGTGTAGATCTAGGTTTTGATATTATATTTAAAGCTAAATTCCAGCATTTTAGTTTATTTTTTATAACGGTTTATTATTTATTTCGATGACAACTGGTTTATCCCCGTACCATACAGTTAGCGCTGCTGCATGAGTGAGTAATGAACGAACGAATGTATATGCATCTTTTTCTTAGGTTAATCAATTAAGGATTACCCAGGTAACCTTATCAGATTTATTCGAATATCATTAAAAAATGTAACTATTACAATTAAATGATTTTGGCATTCCTAGGCCCTAGAGCCAAATGTTATCAATTAAAGTCTAAAAGGTTACCCGGGTAATCCAAAATAGACATTAGTATAGTAAGGGTTAAACGGACAAACATGAAATATGCACTCGGATACCACACAACAAAAATGCGCTTTATTGTGCTTTATAATTTATATGAAGTTACGTATTTGGAAAGTGTTTTTTTAATTTTAATTTGTTACAATTGTAATGTATCATTTTAAAAACTAAAAATGGTTAAAAATTGCAGAAATTTAATGTTCATCTAATTAGTGTTACTAAAAATATAAAAGTTTAAACATGATCTAGGATATAGTGAATTTAACATTAAGTTTCTACAATTTTCAAGCCCAGTTTTGTGATAATTAAATTGAATATAATCACACTAAAAACGTTTGAAAATCGCACAAATATCATAATATCGAATCGAAACATAAATTGGTTTGAATAACGTCAAGCACAAATGGAAGAAAAAAACTGCCACATTAGTGGCTAACTTCATTCCATTGAAAATAACCTCAAATTAAAATAATCCGGCTGGGACCTAAAATTGCTTAAAATTTTGCTCAAAATACGCAAAGCAAGTTACTCAAGCAAATTAACGTACATATATTCCTGTCGATGCGCTGCTCTTGGTGTTTTTCACCCTTTAAGGTAGGCGCATGCCAAAAGATTTCAAATTTTTCGGCACGCATTCTGGAGGTATGGCCAACACACGACTTTCTTTTACGAACAGAGAATTTTGAGAAATTTTATTTTTTCTTAATTTTTTTTTTTAATTTTTAAATTTTTAAATTTTTTTTTTTAATTTTTAATTTTTTATTTTTATTTGTTTTTAATTTTTGGAAACATTTTGTTTTAAGAAGTTTTTTGTAAACCTTATACTTTTTAAGATATTTGCAAAATACATTTTCTGGACCAGGAGAATGGCCACTTCCGATTAACCGATTTGGAGTAAAATTCACTGGGGCCTCCCAATTTTTCAATTTCAATTTCAATTTCAATTTCAATTTCAATTTCAATTTCAATTTCAATTTCAATTTCAATTTCAATTTCAATTTCAATTTCAATTTCAATTTCAATTTCAATTTCAATTTCAATTTCAATTTCAATTTCAATTTCAATTTCAATTTCAATTTCAATTTCAATTTCAATTTCAATTTCAATTTCAATTTCAATTTCAATTTCAATTTCAATTTCAATTTCAATTTCAATTTCAATTTCAATTTCAATTTCAATTTCAATTTCAATTTCAATTTCAATTTCAATTTCAATTTCAATTTCAATTTCAATTTCAATTTCAATTTCAATTTCAATTTCAATTTCAATTTCAATTTCAATTTCAATTTCAATTTCAATTTCAATTTCAATTTCAATTTCAATTTCAATTTCAATTTCAATTTCAATTTCAATTTCAATTTCAATTTCAATTTCAATTTCAATTTCAATTTCAATTTCAATTTCAATTTCAATTTCAATTTCAATTTCAATTTCAATTTCAATTTCAATTTCAATTTCAATTTCAATTTCAATTTCAATTTCAATTTCAATTTCAATTTCAATTTCAATTTCAATTTCAATTTCAATTTCAATTTCAATTTCAATTTCAATTTCAATTTCAATTTCAATTTCAATTTCAATTTCAATTTCAATTTCAATTTCAATTTCAATTTCAATTTCAATTTCAATTTCAATTTCAATTTCAATTTCAATTTCAATTTCAATTTCAATTTCAATTTCAATTTCAATTTCAATTTCAATTTCAATTTCAATTTCAATTTCAATTTCAATTTCAATTTCAATTTCAATTTCAATTTCAATTTCAATTTCAATTTCAATTTCAATTTCAATTTCAATTTCAATTTCAATTTCAATTTCAATTTCAATTTCAATTTCAATTTCAATTTCAATTTCAATTTCAATTTCAATTTCAATTTCAATTTCAATTTCAATTTCAATTTCAATTTCAATTTCAATTTCAATTTCAATTTCAATTTCAATTTCAATTTCAATTTCAATTTCAATTTCAATTTCAATTTCAATTTCAATTTCAATTTCAATTTCAATTTCAATTTTCAATTTCAATTTTAATTTTAATTTTAATTTCAATTTCAATTTCAATTTCAATTTTTAATTTCAATTTCAATTTTGAATTTCAATTTCAATTTCAATTTTCAATTTCAATTTCAATTTCAATTTCAATTTCAATTTCAATTTCAATTTCAATTTCAATTTCAATTTAAATTTCAATTTCAATTTCAATTTCAATTTCAATTTCAATTTCAATTTCAATCAAAAAAGCTTAAATCTAAAGTTTCAGTTCGATTGGTTAAACCATCTGGGCTCTAGAGAGGACACAGACAGACTGACAGACTGACAGACTGACAGACTGACAGACTGACAGACTGACAGACTGACAGACTGACAGACTGACAGACTGACAGACTGACAGACTGACAGACTGACAGACTGACAGACTGACAGACTGACAGACTGACAGACTGACAGACTGACAGACTGACAGACTGACAGACTGACAGACTGACAGACTGACAGACTGACAGACTGACAGACTGACAGACTGACAGACTGACAGACTGACAGACTGACAGACTGACAGACTGACAGACTGACAGACTGACAGACTGACAGACTGACAGACAGACAGACAGACACCATTTTGAAACCCACTTTTTCGGACTCAGGGGACCTCAAAACAAATAAATCTCTAAAAATCTCAAGGTCCAAAATTTTCATGATTACTATACTTTATTTTACTAGAGTAAAAGAAAGTAATAGTAACAATTTAGTGTAAAATGCGTGTCGAAAAACCCCAATTTTTGGTATGCAAAATTTGATTTTAGATTCGGATTCCTCATACCCAAGTTACTATTAGAAAGTATTGTTTAAAAGTTTGTAACTCTTACCATTCAAGAGATAAAGAGAATTTTCTTAATAAACAGAGATAATTTACGTTATAAAATTAATATTTTGGGATCAAAAACTTGTACTCTAAAAAGATCGAAAGCTCGAGCTTTGCAAATCAGCAGCTCTAATCCGTATGTATCCATATGTAAACCCAAAAGTGATTAATTGACATTTTTAACTAATAGTGATCTGAGTGAAATTTTTCGTTGGTTTGTTCTAAAATTACATTTTTTTTATGTTTTTGATCTATGCAATCTTTTCTGGGGCTCAAGGCACTCCTAACTCTTTCGCAGTTCATTTTACCATCCTACTTTACGCCGTAGTAGCCAAATCGGGGACGCACGGCTCGGCGATACACCCGCTTTTTGTTTAAAACACCTACACATTGCATTGCTTCATGCCAGCCTATAGTCCGAAAATTTGTAAAATCATTTTGCCTTTTGACAGTGTGAAGAGCCTACATGTTTAACTGAATATTCAAACTGACTGAACCAACAAAATTTAAGTTAAATAAACTCTGACTACTTTCAGTACAGTCGCCCTTTTACATACATATATTAAAAACCATTTTTTTATATATGAAACAAAACACGACTGAACAGAAACGTACGTAAAGTACAAATCCACTTTGTTAAATTAATAATCATATTTATTTGCATAATGTGGCAACACTAAACTAACGTAGCAGTCTTGATGTCTGCCATCCGCATGACGTATTCGTTTTATTATTTTTTTGTTCGTTGCCGACCACTGTAATAAGTAGACGTGTGTTATTTATACAAAACAAATAAAATCATTTCTAAATATCTTGAATCGTCGGGCTTATTATTCGCATTTCTTAAATCATCTACTGCTATTCTAACAGGTTACGGGCTGGCAAATCGCTAGATACTAATAGTTTTGCAAATTGTTCTAAATAGAATATTTTAGAGTTCGAAAATTTGTTCAAAAATATACACGTGAAAATGACGACTGATTTCAAGAACATGATTACCAAGTTGAATTCTGAGAATTATTTCAACTGGCGATACAAAATGGAAATGTTGTTAAGGGAAAAAGGTGCGTGGAGTGCTACAAAAGATGAAAAGGCAACTAGTTGCATTGCACTCTCTGTAGAAGATAGCCAAATAGAACAAATCCGAAATTGCAAATCAGCGAAAGGTGCATGGGACACGCTCAAAGAATTCCACGAAAAGGATACTCCTGGTAATCGTGTGTTTGTTCTGCGAACAATTATGGAGGAGCATGTAAACAAAATGACCGAATTGTTCCAAAAGTTGTTGGCGCTGGGAGACAAAATTAAACCCGAACTTTTCATCAGTGCAACATTGTTAGGATCGCTGCCGAAGAGTTATGATGATCGGTCGACAAATGGCAGTGAAGAAGCTGCATTTAAAGTGTCAATGAAGGTATGTTACTTTTGCATAGAGAAAGGGCATATACGTAAAT
This sequence comes from Tipula vernalis, assembly GCA_958295665.1. Taxonomy (NCBI): domain Eukaryota; kingdom Metazoa; phylum Arthropoda; class Insecta; order Diptera; family Tipulidae; genus Tipula; species Tipula vernalis. The sequence continues at coordinate 372,908,416 of OY282559.1, forward strand.
ACTGCAGTATGTTTCGCGCTTCCAGACGCAATGAATAGAAGGGGTACAAAAGTCAGAAAGCGAACCTGCAGATGGTTGGATACTGGATTCAGGAGCAACATGCGCATGCCATATTGTTGCCAAGAAGGAATTATTCATCGAATTGGATTTATAGCATCGTGAAAAAGTGTGCGTTGCAAATGGTTAAAAAATTGTTTCTGAAGGAAAAGGTTCTGTTCGAGTAGCTTTTCTGAATAAAGCTGGTACAAAAACCTGTGTGAGGTTGGAGAATGTTCTGTTTATGCCTGGAATCGATGGAAATTTAATTTCAGTGAAGCAATTAACAGAAAAAGACACAGAGTCAGCTTCGATGGTGAAAATTGCGAGATTCGTACTGGAAATAACAAAAGGCAGATTGCCGTTGGAAACATTTGTGGTAAATTGTATATCGCAGAAAAGATGACCAGAATAAAATTCCCTAAAGAATCGGAAAATCGATCGAAAGCTGTTCTCGATTTAGTCCATTCTGACGTTTGCGGGCCTATGCAAACGCAAACACCATCAGGTAAGATATACATCGTAACATTCATTGATGATTTTTCGAGATTCACAATAATCTACCTGTTGCGGCGTAAATCTGAAATATTTGGAAAATTCATAGAATTTATCGAGATGACCAAAACAATGTTTGAAAAGAAAATGAAGTTCTTGGGGTCGGATCGAGGAGAATACTTAGGTAAGAAATTTGAAGAATACATGGCACGAGAAGGCATTCAGTACCAGAAAACCGCTTCATTCGCAAAGAATCATATGCTTGTCGAAATGGCAAGATGCATGCTATTAGATGCTGGTCTGGGGTATACGTGAACATTGGTTTGGTAAGCGACCAAGTGTTAAACATTTTCATAAATTCGGATCGAAATGTTTTGTACACGTACCAGATGAAAAGCGACGTAAATTTGACTCGAAAGCAATGGAAGCTGTTCTGGTTGGATATGATGATGCAACGAAAGCGTACAAATGTTACGTTTCGTCAACGGTGACAAAACGGATTGAAAAGAAGCGAGCAGTGACGAAAAATAAAAATTCGGAACGAGAAACATCTGCAACATCAGATTGGTATGACATCGATATGAAATCGTTCCGGATAAATCAACCGTTTCAAATGTGGCTTCTGTCTTAATTGTTCCAGACAATCCGGTTGAACCAGCAGATGATTTATCATCTGAAAATGACAGCGAAGTTTATTTTAGTGACGTGGATTTACATTCTGGATCGGAAACGGCAGTAACACATTAATTGACAACAACGATGCTGGTGAGCTACGGCGTTCGACACCAATAAACAAGGGAGTTCCCCCAAAACGACTAATAAACGAAATGAATGTTGTATATGCTGTCAAGGAACCCAAAAGTTTAAAAGAAGCAGTTACATGTGAACATAAAGACGAATGGAAGAGTGCCATGCAGGAGAAGATAGACTCGCTGAACAAAAACTAAACTTCGGTTTTGACTGAAATATCTAAAGGATGAATACCTCCTATTGGATCTAAATGTACCTGTGGTAAAGCAAACAACATTTCGAATTCTCTTATCGATTGTAGCGAATGAAAAAATAGCTGTATTCCAGTCCGATCCAAAGACGGCATTTTTGAACGGAATAGTTGAAGAAACTTTGTTTATGAAACAACCACCCGGTTTTGTTAAAGAAACCGAAGAACATTTTGTGTGCCGACTGAAAAAAAGCTTATATGGATTAAAGCAATCGGCTAGGTGCTGGAACCAAGCTTTACATGAGGTCCTTATAACATTTGGATTTATTCAAAGTAAGTCCGATCAATGTTTTTACATAAAAAGAGACGAGAATGGAGTTTGTTACCTACTGGTTTATGTTGACGATTTTGTGGTCGCCAGTAACAACACTTCAATGATTGAACAAGCAGAAAATTCAATCAAAACAAAGTTCAAGATTCAGAACTTGAGACCAATTAAAAATTAACTTGGTCTGGAAATAAATAAGTCAGCAGCTGGAAATTATTTACTTAGCCAAAGCTGCCTATATCAACAAAGTGATTGCTGAATTTAGCATGACCGATGCCAAGATCTTAAATATTCCACTTGGAGTGACATTGCTGCTGCTCTGCATCAAATAAGCAGACACATTGGAAGTTCTACTGACCAACAACAACTACAGAAAACTCATCGGAAGCCTGCTATATATTTCTGTTAATAGCTACCCAGACATTTCGGCAAGTGTTGCTATTTTAGCACAAAAGGTCCAATCTGACTAAATGGAGGTAAAAAGAGTTTTATAATATCTCAAGGGCATAATCGATTTTGAACTTAGACTAGGAGGAAACACAGATGAGCCGCTGCTAGGCTATGCTGATGCCAATTGGGCAGAAAATCGAAAGGACAGAAAATCCAATTCAGTCTATATTTTGTTCGTGTTTGAAGGCACAAACATGCGTTGCCTAATGATCAACTGAGGCCGAATTTATCTCCCTTTCGGAATCTTTATATGGATAAGACGGATGACCCAACACTTATTCTAGAAGACAACCAAAGCTGGCTTAAATTAATTGAAGAAGAAAAGATGTCCGATAGATCAAAGCATATTGACACCCGGAAATTCTTCGGAAGAGACAACGTGGCCAATGGACAAATCAGATGCGAATATAGTCTAATTGAAAAGATGTTGGCTGACATGCTAACAAAACCGTTAGCTGCAATACGACTACAAAAGCTGCGCGAATTATGTGGTATAATCATATTTAACATTATTTAATTTATACGTAACTAATTTAATGAACTTGTATTTGCATAATGTGGCAACACTAAACTAACGTAAACGTAGTTTTGACGTCTGCCGTCCACATGACGTATTCGTTTTATTATTTTTTTTGTTCGTTGCCGACCACTGTAATAAGTAGACGTCTGTTATTTATAAAGAAAAAATAAAATCATTCCTAAATATCTTAAATCATCTACTGCCTATTCTAACACAGCTTTAATCACTCGTCCAAAAAAACATTTTTTTTATTTTTTGGCCATTAACAACCTATCGCTCATCTTTAACATGAACACAATTTGTTCTCGCGCTTTTAGGACATACTCGTACTTAATATTTTTTTTCTTAGAAAAAATACCATGAAACATATTTACGAAAGGAACCAATGCAAAACTCTTATGAATGGAGCGCTCGCTGTAGCTCGTGCTTCAATTTTCATACTCGTTTTGCAAAGGTGCCCTTTCCACACTTGTATTACAATATACTATTGTTATTTTCATCTTTCCTCTTTTCGATTAGTTATTTTTGAGAAGAATTCCAACCATTTGAGAGAGCAAGTTGTAACGAGTGGTTCGTTTATTTGTGGTTTAATCTCTTGTTATAATCATTTCTGAATGCATAGAAATAGGTATTTAGGGTTCACGTTAGTCAGTGCACAGTTGTAAGTTGATGAGTTCTGTCAATTTGAAAATAACAAATAAAAAAATTGGGTTTCTAGTTCGGGTGCTATCCAGTGTCTTGTTTGGCGCCTGCATCAGAGAAGGGAGTTCGGCTATATAATGGATTTGACAGAAGAAATAAAAAGAAAAAGAAGAAAAAGGGGATTGATTTGGAGACAACGAAGCTGAAGAGTTGTGTGTAAGACATAATAAAACTTAAAAATAAATTTAAAAAAAAAGAGAAATTGTAAAAGTCGGAAAACAGTGCTAACGGTGCTTATATAATAAGTGGATATATCGTTTGAGTAACCGGGTGGAACCAAAAGAAACCAAGGTTTAGTTTTAGTTGGCAAAAATCGGAAATTAAAAACAAAACAAAACCAAGTTTAACCGATCGCTTTACCAACGATAAAATCCAGTTAGCACCGAGTATTGTGGTATTCCAGAGAATAAAATCTGGTAATTAGTGCCAGTAGTAAGCGGATAATACAAAGGTTCCATATCGTTGCCTTGTAGCTGTAAATGGTGGCGTCTTATAGAGCATAGGACATAAAAGCAGTTAGTCGAATTCCAGCTCATACACTATCGGAACGGGAAACTTCATTCATCATTTACTGTAATATCACCATTTATTTTAAGTTAATTATATTTCTGTTTAAGTATTTTGATTAAATTTGGATTTAGTGTGAGGTCTGACCGGAGGTGTGAATACTCGCCTCGTGATTGTATTCCGGGTGTGTGGTTTTTTTTCCTTCCAACTTTTTTATCGTTTTAGCTACAGTCGGCGTATTCGCAGAGCTCTCCGTATGCGACGACAGCCTAAGTATCGCAGCAAATTTATTACCCGGACGACGAGTGGTTATATCTCCAAAGCAGATTCAACTAATTTTTTTGTAAATAATGTTTGTTTGTAATTTAAATATAATTGTGTAAATGGTGATAATATTGAAAAGGATGTGTTGTTAATTTTACACAATTTCAGGGAGTGATCATGATGTGCGGCGTGGGTGCCTAATGTGCGTGTTGTTTTGTTTTTAGGAAATGTCCAGTTCTCAGCAGCTTACAAGCCCCTGGTAGACGCGGCCAATTCCCACCTCTAGACTGCGTGTTAGTCAGGCAAATGCTGCAGGCCGTGATCCAGGTGGATTCTGATAACGGCTACCAACTCGTGTTGGCCAGTCCGTTACAAAGTCTTAGTAACCATTCGCAAATGTTCGCAAATATTCTTGATTTGAATATTGCTGTATTGGTGGCTGTTTTCAAATAAACCCTAAGCCCTAATAAAGGAAAACAAAGTAAAAAAAACCAATCCCCAGCTTTCCGTGCCACTTCAAACCTTTTCAAAACGTATTTGTATAGTAAGTTCTTTTGTTGGATAGATCGACACCGGTTTTTCGTTTACCATAATCAAGCATTATGATTTTATATTCATCGCATTCAAAAAAAAAAAACTCGAACTTCTTGGAATCGTGCAAGACCAAATCGCACGAAATTGGTTTGCAAAATTTAAATATTGTATTTAAAAACCAGAAAACTCTACACTTTTACGTCGTTTTTGAAAAGCTTTCGTTTTTAAATTGTATTCATTGCACTTTTCAAAATACATATCTATATACAATACATTAAAACTTAAAAAATGTTAACTAAGGGAAAATTTCTTTTTGAATAACCTTTTATAACTTCAGCTTAAGGTACATTTTTTTGAAAATACTGTTACTAATAAGTATGACCCTAATCAGGGGCTTTCCTTTTGCTTTACATTTAGACGACGATTAATGGCTGCTATCGTTGGTTAATTTTTAGAATATGTATATTGGAAAAAAGGAAAGGAGTACGAAATAATGCATTGAGTGCTTTGAATTTTCGAAAACCAAATAAAATCATAACGAATAGTATTTCCACTTTAGGGGGAATAGTAAGATCCCAGTTTACTAATTAACACCGGTAGAATTGTTTAGTCTCTTTATTTAATATTAAGAAATATGTATATGTACTTTAATTTTCCATGAAACACTCTAGCGTGGAGGCGAAAATCCATTAAATACCATAGATCTTAAACTGTCTGGAAAATTAATTAAGAAGAAGAATAATGTTCCATTTAAAATACAGCTATACATAATAATATATTCCCAGAAATTTTCTTATGTTAAAATCAATCAATTACAGTAAATTTTCTAACTCAATTCAGCCTCACATAATATAACTTTTGGTTCGTTCTATCTGCAACAACAAAACAAAATTAGTTTCAAAAGTCAACAGCAAGTTTTGCAAAACCATTTTGCCAGTAAGCGTATTTTGTACTAAGACGAAAAATTAGAATAACAATTAAAATTCGTAATATTATTTATGTGTAAAAAAATCCCCAATATAAGTATATTTCAACTTTACATAAATTTAAAGGTTATATTACATAATTTTTGATGGATGTGAAGTTTTCCACACTTTTTTCCACAGTAATATGTATACAAATCATATTGGAAAAAAACAAATCATATTGGATTCTAACTAGTTTTTCATGTGTTGGTGCGATTGTACACTGTTAAGAATCCGTATAATATAATTTTACTAAATTTCAATTTAAAAAACCGAATAAAATCAATGCAATATAATTTTTGTTCAAATAAATTATTATTAATGCAATACGTAAAACTAATTTAATTTGAGATAACGATATTTAGTATTTGATATTACTATACAACGGTGAATTGTTTATTCTCAATTATATAATAAAAATAGTATAATATCTATAATAAAAACAGTTTTTAAGCACAGTAGTAACGGTATGTTAAACTAATTTAATTAAATTTATTTAACGCCAGTTCGTTTATATCCGCTAGTCAGTATACAAAAACGTTTATTTATTTTTTTTTATATGAAGTTTTGCTAAAAACAAATGCCACGATATGAAGTTTAAAGTAATAATAATAATTTACAATAGATTGGTGTCATGTATTTTGAAAAGGGAATAATCCATAACCCTTTAATATCCAGGAAAACGATGAAATAAAACAGCCAATTCTAACACCTTTATAGCTGATTTATCAACTAAACTTATTATTAAATCTATATTTTTCGATGCAACTTACAAACGTTCTCTTTATTTTCTGTTAAATACAAAATTTTGCTCAAATCTCATATTTTGTTTGCTAATAAATTTCATAAAAAACGAAAAATGACCTCACTTTATTTGCAATTTTCTTTGATTATAAAGGGTCAGCGGATTATTTAATTTAAACAAAATATGTTAAATAGTATTTCAGATTTTTATTATAACCTTCAGCGTTTCTTCAAGATAATTTTAATTAACATTTTTGCAATTTTATTGAACTGGTATTTCATATAAAAAAATGTAATCAAGAACGATCTATAGTTTTCTGCTACCAGTTAAGCTTGTTCAATCAAACATCGAAGTTCTAAAACTAGAAACCAAAGTTACAAACCACAAAAATATCAAATAATTTTAGTTCAACATATTTATTATTTGGTTCCAATTGGAATTCAAATATACTGCATTCAAAATGTAATTTCTTTAAAAAATCTTTCGAATAAAAGTGATTTCGTGGGAAAATAAGATCATTCAGAGGCAATATTAGTGGAATTCAGTCAAAATAATATATGGACCATAAGAAAATGAATCCAAATCACTGGCAAGTGGCGTAAATGACATTTAACAATTTTTAGTCTTAATCGCCAGAAAAAATATCCAGTTTAAATTAATTCTTGATATAAGAAATAGTTAATAGAGATAATGGACAACAATTTTAAGCAGCTACTACATGTACTATCGCAACCTTAGTTCAAATATCTAGAAGTATGTGTAAACGGTCAATGAACGATATCAGATAAAATCTCAATTGGTACGAAAAGTTTCCAGGCTAATTTAATAGCAAAGTACGTCAGCTACACAGCTAGCACTACATGTACTATCCGGAAGTGAATTCAAATCTCCGGCAACGGGTGCTAAGGCCCATTTATCAGTTTCAGCTAAAATATCAATTGTTAGAAAAAGTTTCCAGGCTAATTTATTCCCCTGGATAGGGGTGAGCTTTTGGGCTCGATGGATGAAGTAGTAGGCCGTCTACTACATGTACTATCCGGAAGTGAATTCAAATCTCTGGCAAGGGGTGCTAAGGCCCATTTAACAGTTTCAGCTAAAATCTCAATTGTTAGAAAAAGTTTCCAGGCTAATTTATTCCCCTGGATAGGGGTGAGTTTTTGAGCTCGATGGATGTAGTAGTAGGCCATCTACTATATGTACTATCCGGAAGTGAATTCAAATCTCTGGCAGGGGGTGCTAAGGCCCATTTATCAGTTTCAGCTAAAATCTCAATTGTTAGAAAAAGTTTCCAGGCTAATTTATTCCCCTGGATAGGGGTGAGTTTTTGGGCTCGATGGATGAAGTAGTATGTCATCTACTACATGTACTATCCGGAAGTGAATTCAAATCTCTGGCAAGGGGTGCTAAGTCCCATTTATCAGTTTCAGCTAAAATATCAATTGTTAGAAAAAGTTTCCAGGCTAATTTATTCCCCTGGATAGGGGTGAGCTTTTGGGCTCGATGGATGTAGTAGTAGGCCGTCTACTACATGTACTATCCGGAAGTGAATTCAAATCTCTGGCAAGGGGTGATAAGGCCCATTTAACAGTTTCAGCTAAAATCTCAATTGTTAGAAAAAGCTTCCAGGCTAATTTATTCCCCTGGATAGGGGTGAGTTTTTAGGCTCGATGGATGTAGTAGTAGGCAATCTACTATATGTACTATCCGAAAGTGAATTCAAATCTCTGGCAAGGGGTGCTAAGGCCCATTTATCAGTTTCAGCTAAAATCTCAATTGTTAGAAAAAGTTTCCAGGATAATTTATTCCCCTGGATAGGGGTGAGTTTTTGGGCTGGATGGATGGAGTAGTAGGTCAGCTACTACATGTACTATCCGGAAGTGAATTCAAATCTCTAGCAAGGGGTGCTAAGTCCCATTTATCAGTTTCAGCTAAAATATCAAATGTTAGAAAAAGTTTCCAGGCTAATTTATTCCCCTGGATAGGGGTGAGCTTTTGGGCTCGATAGATGAAGTAGTAGGCCGTCTACTACATGTACTATCCGGAAGTGAATTCAAATCTCTGGCAAGGGGTGCTTAGGCCGATTTATCAGTTTCACCTTAAATCTAACTACCTAAAGTTTCCAAACTAATTTGTTCCCCTGGATAGGGGGTAGTTTTTGGGCTCGATAGATGAAGTAGTAGGCCGTCTACTACATGTACTATCCGGAAGTGAATTCAAATCTCTGGCAAGGGGTGCTAAGGCCCATTTATCAGTTTCAGCTAAAATCTCAATTGTTAGAAAAAGTTTCCAGGCTAATTTATTCCCCTAGATAGGGGTGAGTTTTTGGGCTCGATGGATGTAGTAGTAGGCCATCTACTGCATCTACTATCCGGAAGTGAATTCAAATCTCTGGCAAGGGGTGCTTAGGCCGATTTATCAGTTTCATCTTAAATCTAACTACTTAAAGTTTCCAAACTAATTTATTCCCCTGGATAGAAGTAGTTTTTGGGCTCGATAGATAAAGAAGTAGGCCAGCTACTACATGTAATATCCGGAAGTGAATTCAAATCTCTGGCAAGGGGTGCTTATTAGGCCGATTTATCAGTTTCACCTTAAATCTAACTACCTAAAGTTTCCAAACTAATTTATTCCCCTGGATAGGGGTGAGTTTTTGGGCTCGATAGATGGAGTAGTAGGCCGTCTACTACATGTACTATCCGGAAGTGAATTCAAATCTCTGGCAAGGGGTGCTAAGTCCCATTTATCAGTTTCAGCTAAAATCTCAATTGTTAGAAAAAGTTTCAAGGTTAATTTATTCCCCTGGAAAGGGGTGAGTTTTTGGGCTCGATGGATGAAGTAGTAGGCCATCTACTACATGTACTATCCGGAAGTGAATTCAAATCTCTGGCAAGGGGGCTAAGGCAAATTTATCAGTTTCAGCTAAAATCTTAATTGTTAGAAAAAGTTTCCAGGCTAATTTATTCCCCTGGATAGGGGTGAGTTTTTCGGCTCGATGGATGAAGTAGTAGGCCGTCTACTACATGTGCTATCCGGAAGTGAATTCAAATCTCTGGCAAGGGGTGCTAAGGCCCATTTATCAGTTTCAGCTAAAATCTCAATTGTTAGAAAAAGTTTCCAGGCTAATTTATTCCCCTGGATAGGGGTGAGTTTTTGGGCTCGATGGATGTATTAGTAGGCCGTCTACTACATGTACTATCCGGAAGTGAATTCAAATCTCTGGCAAGGGGTGCTAAGGCCCATTTATCAGTTTCAGCTAAAATCTCAATTGTTAGAAAAAGTTTCCAGGCTAATTTATTCCCCTGGATAGGGGTGAGTTTTTGGGCTCGATGGATGAAGTAGTAGGCTATCTACTACATGTACTATCCAGAAGTGAATTCAAATCTCTGGCAAGGAGTGCTTAGGCCGATTTATCAATTTCAGCTTAAATCTAACTACCTAAAGTTTCCAAACTAATTTATTCCCCTGGATAGGGGGTAGTTTTTAGCCTCGATAGATGGAGTAGTAGGCCAGCTACTACATGTACTATCCGGAAGTGAATTCAAATCTCTGGCAAGGGGTGCTTAGGCCGATTTATCAGTTTCATCTTAAATCTAACTACCTAAAGTTTCCAAACTAATTTATATTCCTGGATAGGGGTAGTTTTTGGGCTCGATAGATAAAGTAGTAGGCCAGCTACTACATGTACTATCCGGAAGTGAATTCAAATCTCTGGCAAGAGGCGCTAAGGCCCATTAACCAGTTTCAGCTAAAATCTCAATTGTTATAAAAAGTTTCCAGGCTAATTTATTCCCCTGGATAGGGGTGAGTTTTTAGGCTCGATGGTTGGACTAGTAGACCGTCTACTACATGTACTATCCGGAAGTGAATTCAAATCTCTGGCAAGGGGTGCTAAGGCCCATTTATCAGTTTCAGCTAAAATCTCAATTGTTAGAAAAAGTTTCCAGGCTAATTTATTCCCCTGGATAGGGGTGAGTTTTTGGGCTCGATGGATGAAGTAGTAGGTCGTCTACTACATGTACTATCCGGAAGTGAATTCAAATCTCTGGCAAGGGGTGCTAAGGCCCATTTATCAGTTTCAGCTAAAATCTTAATTGTTAGAAAAAGTTTCCAGGCTAATTTATTCCCCTGGAGAGGGGTGAGTTTTTAGGCTCGATGGATGAAGTAGTAGGCCGTCTACTACATGTACTATCTGGAAGTGAATTCAAATCTCTGGCAAGGGGTGCTAGGGCCCATTTATCAGTTTCAGCTAAAATCTCAATTGTTAGAAAAAAATTCCAGGCTAATTTATTCCCCGGCATAGGGGTGAGTTTTTGGGCTCGATGGATGAAGTAGTAGGCTATCTACTACATGTACTATCCAGAAGTGAATTCAAATCTCTGGCAAGAAGTGCTTAGGCCGATTTATCAGTTTCAGCTTAAATCTAACTACCTAAAGTTTCCAAACTAATTTATTCCCCTGGATAGGGGTGAGTTTTTAGCCTCGATAGATGAAGTAGCAGGCCATCTACTACATGTACTATCCGGAAGTGAATTCAAATCTCTGGCAAGGGGTGCTAAGGCCCATTTATCAGTTTCAGGTAAAATCTCAATTGTTAGAAAAAGTTTCCAGGCTAATTTATTCCCCTGGAGAGGGGTGAGTTTTTGGGCTCGATGGATGGAGTAGTAGGCCGTCTACTACATGTACTATCCGGAAGTGAATTCAAATTTCTGGCAAGGGGTACTAAGGCCCATTTATCAGTTTCAGCTAAAATCTCAATTGTTATAAAAAGTTTCCAGGCTAATTTATTCCCCTGGATAGGGGTGAGTTTTTGGGCTCGATGGATGTAGTAGTAGGCCATATACTACATGTACTATCAGAAAGTGAATTCAAATTTCTGGCAAGTGGTGCTAAGGCCGATTTATCAGCTTCAGCTAAAATATCAATACCTAAAGCTTCCAAAGTAATTTTTTCCCCTGGATAGGGGTGAGTTTTTGGGCTCGATGGATGGAGTAGTAGGCCGTCTACTACATGTACTATCGGAAAGTGAATTCAAATCTCTGGCAAGGAGTGCTAAGGCCAATTTATCAGTTTCAAATCCACATTCATCAATAAATATTTTTCTTTTCTAATTAGAATAAAATTGTATCACAGACACAATTTAAGTAATGAACTTTAGTACATGGAAAGTTGTATATACCTTGTTTTAGTACTTCAGCTTCACATACATTTTAGCAAGAGGTGCTAGTCCGTGTACAAAATGGTTTGTTTACATTTTTTTCATATGGAGTTTCGATTAAAACATGTCCATTAAAATTGCAAAATTGTCAATTAAATTTATCTTGAAAAAACGTTGAAGGTTACATTAAAAATTTAATATACTGTTTAACATATTTTATTAAAACTAAATAATCGGTTGAGCCTTTAATATCTAAGAAAACTACAAATAAAAATGTACTAACTTTTCATATTTTATGAGGTTATGTCCATTGTTTTGAAAATTTATTATCTCATATTTTAGATTTGAGCAAAATTTTGTATTTAAAACAGAAAATAAAGGAACGTCTGTAAATTGCATCGAAAAATATAAATTTAATAATAAGTTTAGTTGATAAATCAGCTAAAAATATGTCAAAATTAGCTGTTTTATTTCATGGTTTTCCTGGTTTTAAAAGGGTTATGGATTATTTCCTTTTCAAAATACATGACATCAATCTATTGTAAATTATTATTATTACTTTAAACTTCATATCGTGGCATTTTTTATTCAATTTATCTCAGTTTTATGATAGCTGCTTTTAGCAAAGCTCCATATAAAAAAAAACGTAAACAAACTTTTTTGTACACAGACCAGCGAAACTAACGAAAAGTTTATGAACTAGTTTCACAATTTATTAACTAGGGAAACAGCGCCATCTAATAATTATTTTGTTATATTAATAAATAAACATAGAGTTAAACAAATAGAGCTGAAATAAGCAAACGTCAGCATCGAAAATTCTGTGCGAAAAAGAGGAAGACTAAAATATATTAGGGCCATATTTAGAATTTTATTCTATGGTTTAGAATAAAGTGGGCTGCTTAAAATAAAACAATTAAAGTTTAAAAAACATTTTTATTTTAGATGTAAATACACTTATAATTATTTTTAAATTCAATATTTTTAATAAAATTAATTTTATTTTTACGTTACACTTTTAGTATGGACCTGGTAAAAATAATTGTAAACAAATCATAAAAAACCAACAACAACAACATTTGCTTTTTTTTTTGATAATGGTTGATATAAATGTAATAAATTTAAATTCAAAGTGCACTTTTTTTATCCCAAATTCCAATATTTACATCACAATTTTAATTTCGTTATATATAAACCACAATAAAACTTATCGATGAAAAGAAATTCCAGGTACATAATTTGTTGGGAGTATTGTCACAGAATACAACCAGAAGAGACATAACACTGTTTTTGTATGGAAAAATTTGGACTCATTTTTTTGACCTTGATTTGCCGAAGGTAAGAGAAAGTTGGGTTATGTATTCTTTAGTTTACTGGTTTTGATTTAAAATAATAAAAATTGAGAATCGTTAACAGTGTAGTTAGTGAAATTATTTGACAAGTTTTGTTTTGACAGCATATGTAATTTGTATTAACTACAATAATATTCAAAAATAATTATACTTCAACGTCCAAAAAAGAAGGTAAGATGAAAAAAAAATTTGGTCCACTCAATGTCTATTATGGCCTACTACTTCATCCATCGAGCCCAAAAACTCATCCCTATCCAGGGGAATAAATTAGCCTGGAAACTTTATCTAACAATTGAGATTTTAGCTGAAACTGATAAATCGGCCTTAGCACCCCTTGCCAGAGATTTGAATTCACTTCCGGATAGTACATGTAGTAGACGGCCTACTACTCCATCCATCGAGCCCAAAAACTCACCCCTATCCAGGGGAATAAATTATCCTGGAAACTTTTTCTAACA